>CAKALU010069421.1:4330-29189 GCA_916700995.1 Hozukius guyotensis | reverse complement strand
AGTGTGTCAGTGTGCTGACTTGACTATGACTTGCCCCAAAACTGCATGTGATTATCATAAAGTGGGCATGTCTATAAAGGGGAGACTCGTGGGTACCCATAGAACCCATTTTCATTCACATAGCTGGAGGTCAGAGGTCAAGGGACGCCTTTGAAAATGGCCATGCCAGTTTTTCCTTGGAAAAATTTCACGTGAGTTTGGCGCATTATTTAGCCTCCTTCGCAATAAGTTAGTATGATGGTTGGTACCAATGGATTCTTTAGGTTTTGTAGTTTCATATGATACCAGTAACTTCACTCTAGCTTTAAAACTGAGCCCACTACGACCTAAAAATTGCAAGTTGCATTAAAGAAATTAGTAGCGTTAAAACAAATTAGCGTTAACACGTTATTATCGCGTTAACTTTGACAGCCCTAGCTTTTCCACCATCATTCTCAGTTTATAGATCACAACCAAAATAATGAAATGCAACCTGACAAACAAAAGACACAGAATGTCAGTGTTGGCACCGTGGCTTCTTCATAAACATTGCATTTCTTTTTACGTCCTTCCCCTCCTCTAGCTGGATGAAAAAGAGTCCGTCTGCACGCGCTCAGTCACTCTACTCTCTGGCCAAGGGCCTGGAGGCAAAGAGGCGGGACATGGCTGCATCAATCACTGCTCAGACCGGCCTCTCAATGGACGAGGCTGACACGGAGGTGGAGCTCAGCATCGCCAGGCTCAGTGATTGGGCGGCTTACTGCGACAAAATCCAAGGAGGAACTCTAGTGAGGCTTTTTTATATTATACAAAGTTTGTATAAACTTCTCCAATAATGATCAAATGAGATGAAGATTGGTAGAATTTCCATTTTGTCGTGTCCTTCTCCTTCAGCCTCTGCCACAGTCCGGCTCTGCTCTCTCCATCCCTGAAGCCCTGGGAGTCGTGGGGGTCGTCCTCCCCGACAAGAATCCCCTCCTCTCTATGGTAACACTGCTTGGGGCAGCCATCGCCAATGGCAACGCCGTCGTCATGGTCCCCAGTCAGAAGTATCCACTACCAGCCTTGGCATTCATTCAGGCAAGTGTTAATATGTTTATTGTGCTGTGCAGCAAGTTAGAAAATGCTTCACAATAAAAGCATTTAGCACAAAATATCAAACAGGCAGGAGCCAAAAACAAGAGCAGCAAAATAGAATTGACAATAAAAGTAACATCAACCGCAAGTACAAATACCAAGCATCAGTTCAAGAAGTGAGGGAATATAAGTGAGTAGAACTTCACAGGTTTTAAATAAATGTCAGTTGAATTGGATGATCTAATAGTGAGAGGTAAACCACAGTTTAGGGGAAAATACCTTAAATGCTCGGTCTGGGAACATCCAGTAGACAGACGGTCTCTAAATAGTCATTCTGTCGTCATATTTTATGATGTCATCAACCTAAAAAAAAAACATATACAGTATATATCAATTTCATACAGTGATTCAGCAGATTAAATGAGTTAATCTTTTTTTAGTAAATCAACTTTCTTTAATGAATATAACTCGTCAGTGCGTGCCTTCCTTTGTGTGTGGCAAGCGCGAGAGCAAACACTTTTTTGACCACAGGGACAATGTTATTTTTAATAGGCTAAATGCCAACCAACTGAATGTCAGTGTTATGAATGAAGCTTCGAACTATTCGGTATAGCCCTATCTCTAACTGACAACATCAGTAACCACCACTGAGAACACCTGTGTTCACCTGTCTATGTATCTTTAAACACTGATTTTCCTCCTCCTCCTCCTCATCAGGTGCTGCAGTCTTCAGATCTGCCAGCAGGATTGGTAAACGTCATTTCAGGAAGTAAAGACCAGCTGACAGTGGCTCTGGCTAATCACAGCGTCTTCAAGGCCATCTGGTACTGGGGCAGTGCTGAGGTGAGGACTAAAATGGCTACACATATGCCTCATTTCCATTGCATGGTTTGGCTCGACTCACTTTCGGTACTAGGTCCCTTACTCTATTCGTTTAACACTGCAGATAGTACCCCCTCAGTGTACACGGGAATCTCGCTGTAGCGCTGCCGCGTGAAACTGCCGTGACATCATCTCAAATGCTACACTCGCTGAATCCTTTCTGATCAATTTTGCAACCGCTATTGACGATAGCTTGGTTATTTAAAAATGGCTGGTTTGTGCAGGATTTCCCGTGTCGCGCTAGTGGCGATTCTCTCTGACCAATCAGTGGTCTGCAGTGTTTTAACTAGCATCGGCTCAGCTCGCTTGGAACCTCGACTGAGGTGGTACCAAAAAAAGTACCAGGTACTATCCGCAACTTTTGCTATTGGAAAACCAAAAAAGAGCGAGTCGAGTAGAGCCATGCCATACCATGCAGTGGAAATACGGCAATACACCAGTGTTCAAATTTCAAATTGGGAAAAGAGGGAGACCTGAGCACTCTGATGGCAAGATTTGATTAAGTGGTCACTCCGAAATGAACATTACCCAGGACACCAGGGGTGCAAGTAGGCCAGCACGGTCCGGTACTCCGTAACACTAAAAGATTCAGTGCCGGTACGCAGTACCAGGAAAAGGGGCATGCAGATAAGCGCCTCACGAGTAAACACCAGGCGCTATGCGTGGCAACCATGGAAACGACATCTGTGCACTACTGTAGGCTATGTCTCTCTGTCGGTACAACTGTGTGGTGTATCACATATCTCTAATCACTTTGTGTAATGTGTAATTCACTCTGTTTCACTTTCAATAACATTGCGAGATAGGGCATTTGTGCTGCATCCAGGTGGTGTCGGAATAATCGGAAATACGAGTTCCTAACTGGTAAAATTCACATGAATGCCCCCAGTCAGAACAAGTAGTAGTAGTAGTACCGGCAAGAACTTCAATCTACTTTCACCCCTGCAGGACACCTTAAAAACTGTCAGAACTCTTTATCACCCAGCCCGACCACATATTATCATCTTCACTCATGCTCTCTGTTTTCCTGCCATAGGGCTGTCAGTACCTCCGGTACACCTGCACCAGCCCTCTGAAAACCCTGCGCCTGTTCTGTCAAAAGGAAGATGGAGGGAAGGACTGGACTCAGTCTCATCCCTCGCTTCTGGAAGAGATGTGGAGGAACGCCGTCCAGTGGAAGAGTGTCTGGATTCCTACTGCATAAAAAGACAGAGAGAGAGGGAGAACGAAGGATGAAGGTGACACAAAAGATAGAGGGGGGGGGGGGGGAGTTGCAGATATCCACTGTTTTAACATCAGCCTGTAGAGTTGAACTGTGACCTGTAGGATGTAGATTTAAAAGGAAGGATCAAAAATTAACTGTGACCAAGAAATCAAATGAAATCACAAGATGTCAGTGAAATGAACAGTGAACAAAGAATACATACCCCCACTAATTGACTGTTTGCTAAGCCCCACCCTCCTTAATTACTGTTGCTCCGCCTCAAGTCAAGCTTTCTATTCTCTTGCGGCACATATGCAGATTACAATGACAACGTTGGCAGATTTACTACTCAGAATTCTTCGTAATTTTCAAAACAATGATTCCTTGATTTCAGACAGAGATAGACAAGGATTCTCATCTAGCCAGCTAATTAAGGCATGTTATGGCCAAGTATGAAGTTATATAACCCGAAGGAATGTGGCACCAAGCAGCCATCGCAGAAAAAAATGGCAAAATGACATCAACAAAATCAAGGAAAGAAAGTAGTTAACACAAATCTTATAACCATGGAAATGTCATAATATGCAGCACAGACGCACGTCTTTCAGGTATTTTTAACAGCTTTATGGTTTCATCGGGCTGATGAAACCATAAGGTCGTATGAGATACTCAACAATGAACATACATCTTAAAAAAGGAAGTTGGAATATGAAACTCTGTCCTGTTACCTTTGGTTAGAAATATAGTTCAACAAAATGCGTAAATGTAACGTTTCCCACAAAAAGGATCAAAATGCTCCTTAAAATTAGACCAGCATCAGGGACAGAAGGACGTGAAGGCCCGGGGTCTGACAACTGTGATTTATTTAGCAGGTTATTAGTGAGTGAGCAACATAAGAAAATTGAGATTAAATATATTAACAGATTTAATATTGAAAAAAACATAGAGCCCTTAAAACACAGACAGGATTTGAAAATATTTTACTATAAACAAAGATATTTACTTTGATCAAGGTCACATGTTGGCAGCATTGCTGATGTATTAACATGGTATAAAATAAAATTGTCACTGATACTAAAAAGGGGTGGAAGTGTTCATTACATTTTCCTTCATTGTGATAAAGACAGTCAGTGTAGGTCTGTATACATCAAACTAGCAAGGCAGTATAAACACATTTAGAGATGCAGCAGTAGAGATGTTTCAGAATAAACTTACATTAGTTCCTCCTCTATAATGAAAGAATATGTCACTTAAATGTAATGGTATACATCTCATTTTAGTGTACAGTATATGGATGACAATGAAGGATGTCTACACAGATAATACTAGCTCGTAGGATCAATTCATTGTTGGTTTTGGTGTTTTGACAGGATTTGTTGATAATAAAGAGTTAAAATAATGCGAGCCTTATCCCTTCTAAAAAGCCAAAACTCTCTCAGGCATGGAAAACATCCATTGGAGCTAGAGCCATCTCTGTGTCACATTAATGCCTGTTGTGCCAAATATATGCAAGTATAAGTCAAAGGTTAAAGAGAGATGCTATTTCTGCAATCATAAACACAGGACCTTATGACTTTCTACCTCTATCTTCTGCTATTCTGCTTCTTTTTTCTACTGGTCATTGACTCTAAGGTCAGCATTTGTTTTGTTCAGGCAGATTTGCAGGAAGCCCTGAGAGGCAAGTGAGAAAAAAACATTCTGGTGATCCATTTTTATAAGCCTGATCTAAATTGTTTTCTCTCCTGTGTTTATGACTTTTATGATCGTGGCAAAACCTTTTTTTCACCTGTTAAGTCATAAACACAGGAGAGAAAACATTTAGATCAGACTTAGAAAATGGATCACCAGAAGAAAAAAAAAATCTCACTTGTCTCTCAGGGCTTCCCTAGTATCAGAGACTTGGATCAAAAAGTATTCGCACTATATACTGTATATTTTGAAGTGACATAAAGTATCAGTTAGACAATTGAAGCTATCACTGTTTCAATAAAATAAATCAGTTGTAGTCAAAGTGCCATTTTTTTACTACAAATCCATCCCTTTTTTTTCAGTCTACAACCTGAAACCTCATCTGCCTTAGAGTTCTGTCAATGACTGAGCAAAAACAATCAATCTTGTGTCAATACAATCTAAATACGCAAATGTACTGTACATCTTTATTACTATACTCTAATACTGTGACCTTTTAGCCATGGAAGTACATTAAACATTCCCACTGAAATCTAGTTTGTTTCCATGTCCAAGTTCACATTGTCAAAAAAAAAAGATGGTTTTTCAAAATTGTATGTGTGTTTCCAGAGAATGACAATGTGGGTCTCACTGTTGAAATGCCATAATTAAAAGAAGATAATTCAATGAATTGATGCACTGTCAGCGTTTTTTTTTTCAGCCAGGCTAGCGCCACGGCTTTAGATCATCAAGAAAACACGTCAGTGACATCCAAGTCCAGTCCAGTGGACACACTGTGGTTGAAGCATACAGTTTCCAGTACATCTTGTCCAGTTACTGGTTCCTTTTTTTTACTTTCTTCTTCCTTTTTTATTTTCCCAAACTGGTTCCAGCCAGCACAGCACTGACATAAACTTCCTGTCAGACGTTCCCTCGGTCACAAGACTCCTCCCTTGAAACTGTGGAATCTGCTGAGTCATAATAATGACACAGCACAATCCTCAGTTGAACTTGATACCACCTTTTATACAAGACAGACTGACTCGTGCTACGTGACACAGCACAAAATAAGAATGGGTGCTGTCTAAATTGCTGAGTCACTTTTTTTGTTAAGTATGAGAATGGGGGATATAAAGAGATTATAACCACAGACATTGTGCTGTAATGACAAGTGCTTATCTTTTCTTATTCAGTTTTATTGCATCACAGGTTATGGTGGATTTTATTATTATATCCTGGGGAACAAGGTGTGCACTGACAGTGGATCTGACACCATTAAAAACCCCTGCATGTCTTCCCGTTTTAGCCAATCTCTTCTTAAAATTCTCTGTGTTATGTAAACTATTTCACATTTTTTTTTGCATGGACAAATGTTTATGCCAGGATCTGGACCAGGAGTGGTTAACAAAGTCTTTAACTAACATTAACAATCTTCCATGCAGGTTTTATGTAAGAGATATGAAATTTATGTGAAAAGTGTCCAGCCTGGATCTGGCCCAGGAGTCATATGCTTCTAAAGTAACTCATGAGTGTTTTTAGACGTTTCTATAATAAAGAGACAGCTGGAATGTAGCAGTGATGTTCGCCTGTAGTTCTGGATGTTATGGTAACTATCAGCAATAATGTGACAAATACATTGAAAAATGAACATATCACTTTTGAAATCTAAAACATTTTCAGTGGATTTTCTGTTAAATTAAAGGTGTTTTCTTTTCTCTTGGTCACATTTTTAAGCAGAAAAAACCTGCTTAAAGGGGGGCTTCGTCCAAACTCACATACTATGCACTACATGCTCACAATGTGTATTATTGTTCAACATACTTTTGTTTGAATCAACAGTAGTATGTATCTTTTCAGACGCACTGAGCAATAATTTACGTTTTCACTTTGTGAGAGCCTCCTTGAGGGTTGGAGACGCGTAACCGTGGTAACCCGTGCCAACCTCTTGTGTCTAAAACAACGGTTTGTGAGAATCAAAGTCTGATTTAATTTAAAATATATATTACGTCTAGCAAAGTGAAATCTTATACTTACAGTTAAATTGAAGCGTTATTGATGTTACAGAGCTGTCTGTCAACTTCTGTTATTAACGTTGTCACTACCGCATTGCATTGTGGGATATTTATGCTGCCGTAGTGTCCAGCGTTTGCATACTATTGGTTTTATACTAAGGTTTTGGACATAATTCTCAGGCAAAAATTCGCAGATTTAGCGTACTAAATAGTATGTTATTATGGAATTTCTGACACAACCGTGGAATCACAATTCTGGTGAAAGGTTGTTGATATTTGAACTCCGCACCCAAACAGATCCCCCCTCCAGATTTACCGTCCCTCTCGCGCCTACTGCCTCTCTGTTTATACATCCATGGCCTTTCCCCTGTCCTGTCCTGAGCACAAACACCCCCTTTTTTGTTTCCTATTTACAAAGCCAGTGCTGTGTATGAACACCGGATATTTTTTTTTTCAGTGCACACACAGAACAGTCAGCTAGTAGACCGTGAGGAGATATTGGCTGGATTTGGCCAAAAAAAAGTGCATTTTCCACACCTCAAGTTACCGTCACCAGCAGAATTAAAATGGCAGTTTAAAGATTCAATTTAATCGTTGGAAAATGAGGTACCAGGAAGTGGTAGGATACAGAGAATGGTGTCATGTGAACAGAACCAGTGTGACCCTTAAAGTCCACCTGATCTTGGCACTAAACAAGTGGAAAACTACTGGCTCACAGTGCTGTATCAGTTTATTATAGGCTGATAAGGGCCAAAATGATGTTGTCTTGTACTGTTTACTAAAGCATAATATTCAAGTTTACATGATAATAACAGAGCATATAGACTATTTGAAGACTATTTTAAAATACAGTTTGCTGTGATTGACAAATCGGTTACAGTTTAATGCAGTTTAATTAATCAACACTCGTGCAAACCATCCTTATCAGGTAGACTAAATGTGTCACTTATGTGACTCTCGAAATATACAAATAAAAGCATGCATTGTGCATGGGCAGAGGACGTACACATATTCTGTTTATACACATATAGCTACAGACACAGTCAGCCCTATAGTCAGTTCAATCTCAGTAAACTTACACAGGGATGAAATAACAATGTCCCTCCATGTATTTACCATATCAAAAGTATCTACAAAAGTTAGAAAGACTATATTGTTACACCAGTGGGAATAACACGAATAACTCTTTTTTGTTTCATAAAATAGTCACATTGCAACTGTTCCTTTAGAAGCACAAGTTTCATTAAAAAAGCCACTTTGTACACAAAAAAATGTTCTTGTTCCCGTGTTGTTTCTGCAATGATAAGACTTGTCAGACTCTGTAGTGTCTCGCAACAGTGGTGTGGTATTGAGTAATGCAATAAAAGCCACCTTGGTTGAAAACACGTTCTCAGCAGTTTTTAGATGTCGTGGTGTATTAGTTACAAGGTAAAACAAGTTCAGCTGTATAGGGCCACAGTAAACTACAGTGTAACTAATCAAGGTCTATAGATTGTCTAAATGTATGGGGAGTATTAGCCAACAAGATTATAGAACTCAGTACAATCTCCTTAAAAAACATTTAAAAAAGCACTATAACTCAAAAAGAGACTCTGAAACTGCATGGAAACAAATTATTTTACAGTAATTATTGGAAGTTATTCTGCAGCGTTGCTGACTCCATGATGTTTTCCATTTGCAGTTGCAAGTAATTGTGTTCACCTGGTTTGAGATAAGAAATAGTTTGGACACAATTTCTATTTTAATATGGCCGAATGTATTGCAGTTAATACAATAAGATAAGAGGATTTTTGTATATAGTATTTTTTTTTTATAGTTTTTATTTTAATGCTGTTTGTATAGTGTGCAAATAAAGGGAAAATGACAACAACCCACCTGTACACACATAAATTACACAATAAACATTTAAATTTCAATTCAAATATATTGCACTTTATTGTCTTTTCAGATAGCAAAAAGTGCTTCGTCATTGCAGGTCAGAATAAATAAATGGAACATTACATTTCCATGAATGAAGAGGAGGGGGGAAAAAATGCAACGTCATGTCTTGTCTCATAGCTTGACCACTGTCATGTGATATCCGTCTGAGCTCAGCGATTGGCTGTGTAGAAAATTCGTAGTGACGTTACGTCTGTCACGAGGTCTGCCGTTGTGGTATAAATACACGGAGCGACGCTGCTTCCATTTCACACCAGGGAAGACAACCAGGAGTTCTTGCTTCAACAGTGTTTGAACGGAACTTCTTCCTTCGTCCCGCTTGTTATTATCTTAACCAGTCTACATTCCGGACAAACCTCTACTCTACTTGAACACTACTGAAGAAAAGTCGACGTTAAGCTTTATTTTTTTACCGTTTTTGTTAAGAAAACAAGAGAAGAAACGTCCAGTCAAGATGGAGTCTCAGGTGCGTCAGAACTACCACCGCGACTGCGAGGCCGCCGTCAACCGCATGGTCAACATGGAGCTGTTCGCCTCCTACACCTACACCTCCATGGTGAGTAAACAACCAAAACCTGTCAATATATGTGATGATTATCTGCTGCTACTGGGTGATGTCTTGATCGTTTATTCTCCACCCACATTATCTGGCTGACTTTGGGGAAATATTAAATACAATTGCTAATTAATTGCATATATTCTTTGTATATTATTATTATTAATGCAGTATTGCAGCAGTTCAATAGCAGCTTGCTCTTTCTTCATTCCTCGGCTGTTTACGCTGACTGTTGTTGCCAGATAAGTGTTTTATCTGTTGCCAGATAAGGAGTGTTTTATCCCCCACCCAGCTCATTGAGTCCAAAAATTCTGTGTCGTGCTCATGCTGCTTCTTTTCACCCTCATCATCTTCACACTTGTCTGTGTCCAGACCGACTAGACCTCCATGACTCATGTGTCTAACCACCAGCTGGCTGCATAACTACTGTTTGTCACACTGGGTTGATGTCTGCTAATCACATGTTTTTGACCTCTTTTTGTCCCTCCCCAGGCCTTTTACTTCTCCCGTGACGATGTGGCCCTCAAAGGCTTCTCCCACTTCTTCAAGGAGAACAGTGACGAGGAGAGGGAGCACGCTGAGAAGCTGCTGCGCTTCCAGAACAACAGGGGAGGACGCATCTGCCTCCAGGACGTCAAGGTCGGTGCAGACTGGAGAACTGGTCCCTGTTGTTGTTGTTGTTGTTGCATGTCTTGCCACACCCTGTGTGTCTTGTACAGATAAACTAGGATTAACATGCTGTGTTGTTGCGACACTCGTTCCCTCCCATTTACCACCAATTCCTAGTAAGAACTGTAGTTGTTGTTGTACAGGATTGATCCTAGTATCTAATATATTGATGCATCTCTCAGCTCTATGCTTGCCTGAATGAAACTATTTCCTCAGTTATCATCAAACACCACAGCTAATCCTCTGCGTTTATGAGACAGAGGGTGATGTGTACTGGTGTAGCAACTGTTGACTCGGATCATTGTGCTCTGTGTGTGTGTGTACACAAGTCCTAATGTAATGATTGTTCAGTCTGCTATAATTGAATGTTTTTTTCCTCCGTAGAAACCGGAGCGTGATGAGTGGGGGAGCGGGCTGGAGGCCATGAAGTGCGCCCTGCTGCTGGAGAAGAATGTCAACCAGGCTCTGCTGGACCTGCACAAACTGGCCTCAGAACACGTGGACCCTCATGTAAGAATGAATAGTCTAATTAATGCAGAGCAGTTTTGCAAAAAGAGGGTCCTGGATAAATGACAAACTTGTGTGCTCATTAGTATGTGTAGTAAACTTTCTCTCCTCCTGTCCTCAGATGTGCGACTTCCTGGAGACCCACTACCTGAACGAGCAGGTGGAGGCCATCAAGAAGCTGGGCGACCACATTTCCAACCTCACCCGCATGGGAGACGACAAGATGGCGGAGTACCTGTTTGACAAGCACACCCTGGAGGGCAAGAGCTAAACGCAAAGTCCCCGGATTAAGCCTGGAGTGAAAATGTTTATGAACACAGGCTTTGAAACTAAACACGTCCTTCTGCTCCAGTTGTTCATTCACTGAGCGTAAATTTATATCTAATCTGCTTAACACATAAAGTTGACGAGTTCTCGTATGTTCTGGTGGTGTCGCTGTTTTTTTAAATGTCATGTGGAAGGATGGATAGTTATCAGGTGATGGCTTTGCCCTCTTTACCTATAAGCCTCCTCTTGTGTGACATTTCTAAAGATTGTGACTGAATGTTTCTGATCTGTTCGTAATCTGAATAAACATTTTGAGCTGGACTCTGGTGTCTGTCGTCATCTGCTACATGACCTGTTCATTTTGACCTAAAAGCTGTAGGTAATGTTAACCCACTGAATCATTAAATCAACAGAGAGCTGAAATTATATATATCAAAGTGAATATCTTTAGTTTGTAAAATGTTCACACTACCCACTCATAACTGAGTCTGTTAAACTCTCAACTGATAATTAAAGATGTAAATGATACAAATAGGTTTCTTTATGAGCCTGCATACAATTGTGTGTAGAATATATCTACCTTTGAACAGACTGGTGTTAGAGGCTAGGATCACCTCAATTTGTAAAATTCTTTTTATTTCAAGGTAGAAAATTTAACACTGAAGCTGGTTTGAATGCCGTACTCAACTTAAGTAGCAATAGCACAACGTAGACCTACTAGAAGTCCTGCATTCAATATGTCATAAAAAAGGCATAGTATGTTAAAAAAAAAGGCAAAGTATAGTATGTCGAGAAAAAAAAAGTCATATAGTATGTCACAAAAAGTCATACTATAGTATGTGAAAAAAAAAGTCAGAATAACATCACAAGTCAGTCGAAAAAATAAAATAGTCATAGTATAGTATGTCAAAATAAAGTCATAGTATAGAATGTCAAAATAATTTTAAAGTCATACTAGAGTATGTAAAAAAAAAAAGGCATAATATAGTATGTTGAAAAAATAAAAAAGAAAGTATAGTATGTCAAATAAAAAAAAAAAAGTCATATTATGAAAGAGACAGTGATTTTGACACTTTCAACTCATTCTTTAATCACACCAATAAATCCTCTGACCACATAAATACACCCATTTATTCAGAGATCACAAAAGGCTTTGCCCACTGTGGGCTGTTCAAATGCACCCAAGGATACTTCCATTAGTTGTTATAGTTCTTGAAGGTACAGTAAAGCTAGGCACTTGTTGGAGACCTGTCTCTGGCAATAACTGACTGTTCGCTAAAACCCCTCCCCCAAACAGCAAACGTAACTAGTTACAGTAGTTTTTCCAAAACCAAGAACACATGAGCTGAGAAGAATAATGAATGTAAAGTGAAGTGTATTAAATGAGTTAATCAACTTTCTTTGATTAATAGAACGTTTCAGTTTTGTCAACATATAGTGATGAAGTCTTGGCAAATTCGCCAAGCGAATACAGATACATAATATGATCTTTTTGTAACGACTTCATTAATTTTCTATAATAATGTTAGAGCCTAAATCATTTTTTTGTTATTGTGGTTAAAAAAATAAATGTAATTTATGGTGTTGTTTAATTGCTGCTAGACCGCCCCGTTAATACAGGTGTGGGCCTCCTTTGTATGTGTCAAGCGGGGGAGCAAATAGTTTTTTTGACCACAGTAAAAATGTTGTTTTTGAAAGGCTAAACGCCAACAAATATGGACTGCAGCAGAATATATTGTTAGATTTTGCTTCTAAGTAGCAAAAAATGTATATCTTTTATATACAGACTTTTGTATAAATTATCCAGCAATTATGTTATTCTGATTTTATTTATACATGAGCAAACCTAAGTTTGACAATCTCAGAGCAGACAAATCCTGGCGCACCCCCAGTGATCTTTAAACGTCCCCCTAAGGGTAGCATGTCCCCAGGTTGGAAACCACTGGATTAAGCGGACGGTTTGAAAGTACATTGTAATTTATATATTGTTACTTTAACTAAAGTACGTAGAAATTTGGATAGAAAACATGGATTTGTCACTGAATCATTGGTGACAATCCTGGGTATCTCTCCCCCGAACTTCCTGGTTGAACACTGTATGAAGATGAGCTGGTATTCAAGGATCTTAGCACAGTTGACACCAATAAACACATGACACTGACAGCTGATTTTCAACTAACCTCACAAACTCCCCCTGGATGCGTGTATATTTGTGTCATTTTCTATGTTTCCCTCTGTCCTCTAGCCTCTTCTCTTTTTAAGCATCTCCATATACATGCCGAGCGACTTCTGAATGGAGTCCTTGGTGATGAAGTTGACAAAGAATTTGATGTCATCCTCCCTGTTGGATGTTAGCTTGTCGATGGTTGGCTTCCTCATCATGGACTTGGTGATCTGTCTGGCGTGGTCTGTAAAGTCAACAGATGAACAATTAGCTCCAAAAGTGGAGTGAAGTTTTTCTGCCTCTGCATTAATGCTGGTACTGGTAATTTGATTGGTAGCACCAATAGGTAGTAGGGCTGGACACTGGATCTTTAAAACTATTTGACTCCCAGTCTCGTGACATGTTTATAGCTAATAATGTTATAGATGTGCACCTGCAAAGTTTAACAAGTCTCCCACAGAATTAGTTTGAGAAACATGCAACCCTGCCCAGGGGTCAACCACTACAAATAAATTCTCCACTTATTACAAAACCCTGTCTTTGAAAATGTAAAATAATATAGAAATGCATGTTTGCATAGAGCTTTGAGGATGTCAGGTACTGTAGGACACCGACTTTGCCCCTATGTGGTTCTCCAGTGTCCATAGATTGACACGATCCGGGCCTGCTGTTTTACAGAATTCCTGTCCCATTAATGCATGTTACTAACTTGGTTTCTTCCCTGGAGTCTTTGTGCTTTCTCGTCTCGCAGGTATCCATGGATCGGGGTAACACCTGGATGCCCACACATAGTGTCCCGAGATAATTTCTGTTATGATTTGATGCTATATAAATAAATTGAATTAAAATAAATTGAATTGAACTATGATCTTGAGCTTCATATATTATATGAACATTATAGTTAAAATGTATTTACCTCTGGAAAAAATAGTATTAATAACATAAGTGTAAAACAATTAATTTCAATAACAGCACACATGTTTCACTTTGGGCCATATTTACAGACCTGAGCTACTTCTATCCTTCAGAAAATACAAGTTAATGTCTTAAGACAACACATATCTTGTTGTCAGGCTTTAGTTTTGTTCACCTCATGGCACCTCTTGTTTTTACTGGAAGATATTACATTACATTTTGGCATGAAAACCATGTAAACGTGGCTCAATAGAGGAGAAAGTTTCCATCACACATTGCCTTAAATCAACTCTCTTTATCATGTATTAACGCCATCTGTTGCCTTCTCACTGCTAGTGTCAACACTGCAGGTAAAAATAGCCTCTATTTAAGAGGGGTGTGTGCTTTGACCACTTGAAATAACAAATGATAATAAAAAAACATACAAACTTTAAAATACAACTTATGATGCCATCCAAAGAGTATAAAAGCAAAGAGACAAAACTATTTTTCATGTAGGCTACTTACTTCTTGTAGGATGTATGATATGATTTGCAATAACTGTTGGACAATGGAGTATAACGGACTATTTAAATTTTGTCTTGTCTGAGTCTGTGTTTCAGTCTTGTGCTGTTTTATTCTGTAATGTTATGTTATATTATTCTGTGTGAGTGTTTTTGTCTTGTCCTGTTTATTCTTACACTGACACATTGTAAGTGTGTTTGTGGACCGCAGTAGCTAATGGGGATCTTAATAAACTAAACTAAACTAAACTAAACTAAAAACATTCTACCTACAGTACTGCCGCATTCATTTTATTTGATCTGATGATATGAGAGGACATACATGTAGTAATATGAGCAAACTCATTTATCAAGGCAACTGGTTTTAATGTAACTGTAACACCGACATAGAGACATAAAACCATCGCCAGAGTCAATTTTGCCCAGGAGCTAAGGACCTCCATGACCTGGAAACCCCGTACCCCATCCACAACACACCTACTCTGTTCACCCCGCCCCAGCCTGACCCAGTCACATGCACTTTCAGGTAAATAAAAACCTCACGAGAGACACTATCGTTGGTTCTGCTCAGCATTTGTAGTGGAGCCTCCTCTGGGGATTCACACAAGCAAACCTCTGTGCTCTGCTTACAACAGGCCTTCTCCTTCCCAACACGACTCACAGAAGCAGGTAGATATGCACCTCTGACTCTTCTTTCGTGCAAAAACAGCACATGCAAGCTGAGCAATGATAAGTAGGTTTTTTTTTTTATTAGAGTTACAGTAATATGGATGAATTATTCAGTATAAACCTGTTTGTTGTTTAGAATGACATGGAATTACATAGAATTCTTGCAGGCTAACACTTTAATAGATGTAAAGGTGGTACTTTATGTTATAGTAATGGTGGTATTATATATAATATATATATAATAATAATATATGGTTTTATTCTGGCTGACTAAATGTAACAAACAGCAACAGTACATGTAGAATCACCATAACAAAAAGTAATCCTCGAGCTGATGTCCGTATTTTACAACCTTTGCACCAAGAATCACCTCCACACCAGTGTAACCAGGGTAACAGGATAATATTCTCCTACTGGAGTAATATTTTACCAAGGATCATGCTTCATGCAAAAGGCAGCACATGAAATGTGCCATGCAGTTAGACAAACTGCAGGAATAGGGATCATGTCGTCATGTGTCCAGGGGTGCAGGTGTTACGTCCGTGTCTGACTCCCACAGCAAGGTTAAGGGAACAAGAGTCTTTCAGAGTCCCGTGACACACATAGGCATGATAACTGTCTACTGTATGTGTCATACAATCAGGATTTAGAATTATATATTTTAAATACACGTTAGTCTGTTTTATTATCTGACCTCTTTGGCCCAGGATGCGCTTGGTGTGTGCATTGGGTCTCTTTTTGACCCTGCTGCATCTGTCTACCTCTCTGCTGCTGGGAGCCTTCAACATCAAGTCATTTGGAGACAAGAAAGCCTCCAACACAACTCTGATGAACCTCATCAGCACGGTCAGAAACTGTACAGTATTTTTATGCATGCAATATTCTTCTTTTTCTTAAACTGTATCTCATCACAAATACCCCCATTTGAAGTATAAAGATGATATACATATTTTGAAGGGTGCTGAGTAACATACCACAAAGTTGAGCCTACATTTGGCCTCCCTTCCATTGTAATAAGTTGGCAGCATATTAGAAATATAAGCATATTGTTAGATCTACTTAGAATACTGTATTGTTCAGAGGATTTTGGAGATTAAAGGGGACACACAAGAGGTAGATTAAAGCTTGGGTAGGTAACATTGGAGAGACCAGCAAGAGTAAAGGCCTTTACACACTGGGGGCGTTTTTTTCAACACGCCACTTGGCGTCACGCCCCTTGGCTTCTGAAATGACCTGTTGGCCAAAGTCTCCCGTCATGTGCTAGATTTTCTAAGGCCTGAAAACAGAGCCACAAGGAAGTGCAGAAGTCTAGTTTTCTCTCAGAACACTTGAATTACAATATGCTGAAAGGTTATTATGGGATTTTTGCCCAATGATGACAAAACATTCTGCCTACCGCCGGTTTAAATGCTACATTCCCAGTCTGTAACGTATGATTCTGTTTGTGTTGTCCAAGCCCGAGCTCATTTAACCCTGATGACATCACTATGATATAATAGGGGTTGTTTTCCCCTCCAGAGCCGCATAAGACATTATACAGCTCTTTTCACAGGTCGTGGGAGTAATTCCCATGACTTGTGAACTTTTATGTGTAGAATTTAGTGGAGTACCCTTTTACTAACTAGAACAGTAATGAGCACAGATTACGCAATTATACTGGAAAAAGAGATGTTTTGTTGGTTCATGTCTTTTATTTCTATTTCTGTTTGTTTTAGGAGAACCATATTTGAATCGACAACACTAGAAACCGTCCACTAATATAATAAGACACCACTGCCACAAGAACTTTCACAAGATATGTGTTGTTTTGTGTTTTTGTCTTTCAGATTGTCCATCGCTATGACATCATTCTGATCCAGGAAGTCCGAGACAGCGATCTGTCAGCAACCAAAAAACTCATGGAGCATGTCAACAAGTTAGACTAACCACACGGCAAACACAGTATTATTATTACACACAGAATACGGTGACCTTTTATAGAAGATTGGTTGGACAGCTCATAAATTCACATTATGATTTCAGATAAATAATATGATGCACTTCATCTATATCTGTGTGTGTGTTTGTGTTTTCCCAGAGGTTCTTCTCAGTTCAGGTACATCGTCAGTGAGCCTCTGGGTCGCAGCACCTATAAGGAGAGATATCTTTTCCTCTACAGGTAAACAGAGAGAAACCATTACAACAGTTAAACTATCTTTTGTTTCTCATTTAATGTCTGAAATGTAGTGGAGTAGAAGCATTAAGTAACAGAAAATGGAAACCCTGAAGTACTTCAAAATTGTACTTTTCACCACTGTGTTTAATGAAAGATGGTTCAATATACAGTAGATATCAGCATTTTCATGCCATTGAATGCAATTTCTTTCAATTTTAAGGGCACTTAAAGGACCAGTGTGTAGGATTTAGTGGCATCTAGTGGTGAGGTTGCAGATTGCAACCAACTTAATAGCCTACCCCTGTGCTCATCCCACTCCTACAAGCGTGTCGGAGAAAATACGGTGGACTTCAGGTAACTTAAAAATGTGGGGTAACCTCTGTGCTACTATAGAAACATGGCAGAGCAACATGGCAGACTCCGTGAAGAGGACCCGCTCCCTATGTAGAAAACACAATTCTTAGTTTCAGGATACACTAATGAAAACATAGTTGTGAATATTATATTCCATTTCTGCCAATAGATCCCCCTAAATCCTACACACTGGACCTTTAAAGCAGGAGTTCTCAAACTTTTTGGGGACCCCTTACAGGGGAGAAAACTTTCCAAGGACCCCCTCATAATCGTAACACTGATTAAGGATAATGCTTGCTACCATTTGTACTCTTGGATGCCATTGGAACTAATTGTGTTCTAAAACTTTTCAACCTAAATACTTCAGACCTGTTTGATAGTGATAAACAGAAACACATTTCAATTTGAGTGATGTTAATGCCACTTTGTTTGCCTTGATATTCCGGGTGCTTTGTAATCAGATGTCGCTTTAGCTTGGCCGACTTCATGGCTTCGTTCGCTAGCACCAGTGGGCAACCTACGGGTCTGAAAAGTGAAGCCAGTGCAGAAGTACCTTAAACTTGTATTCTTTCTAATTGTCAGAAATAATAACAAATATTCCTCCATGCTCGCCAGCTAGCTAGCTGGCTAATAAGTCAAGCTAAGCAGCAGCAGGAACGGTTCGTTGCTCCCTGAGTGAAGTGACTGATTCATGACAGATTGATGTGATGTGTCACAATCATATCAGAGTTTCTATTGGCCTAAAGCAAACGTGGGTGGGAGTTTTGGACACAATATGCTTGTTTTATTGGTGTAAAAGCCCAAGAAGACACAAGACTGATAACTGACTTTTGCTCCAGTAATGCTGCAAATAGCTGACTATGAAAATAGTTGATGAACTTTACACACTGTTTGAAAACATCTTCAAAAGTAAAGCTTTACAGGCAATGACAGATGTGGTTGAGTAGTATTTTTCCTCTCCAGGGAGCAGACGGTGTCCGTGGCTAAAAACTACACCTACGATGACGGCTGTGAACCTTGTGGGACAGACACCTTCAGCAGAGAGCCCTTCGTCGTCATGTTCACCTCCAAACAAACCGGTAGGACCTGAAAGCCTCATACACCATTTGTAGCTATACCGATAATGCACTGCAATTCGCATATATCCCACGAAATCAATTTATATGTAATCCACGTAATCGTTAACCGAAAAGTATAAAGAGCAATAAACGGAGGAGGTATCCGGTGTGAAACCAGAAGTCAACGTTGATTTATTTGTCACGTAACTGCCGTAAGTTACACCACTTCCAGAGTTATTTGAACCCAAACCACGATCTTTTCCCAAACCCAACTAAGTAGTTTTGTTCCCTAATCCTAACTAAGTCAATCTTTTCCTAAACCTAACTAAGTAGTTTTGTTCCCTAAACCTATCTTTGTCAATCTTTTCCTAAACCTAACTAAGTGGTTTTGTTGCCTAAACCTAACCAAGCTGTTTCCTGTGAAGACGGAAGTTTATTTTGAAAAGACTATACTGTATGTAATGAGGGGAAATTGACACGGGTGTTACACGTTGTCGGACATTTGTAGAAAAATGCAAGAAAAAGGAGGAATACATTTTCGTAAGATAATCATACGAACCGTTTCGTTGCTTTTTGTTAAAATGATTGATGTCTACCATATCCAAAACTCTCAACTTGTCTCTTCTCCTTCAAGAATTTCTCTCTTAATTCACTCCTTCCTCCCTCCTGTTTTCCAGCTGTGAGGAACTTTGTTCTGATCCCCCAGCACACCTCCCCAGACTCCGCTGTGAAGGAAACGGATGCTCTCCATGATGTGGTGACTGATGTCCGCAAACGCTGGAGCACCAATGTGAATATTCTCCACAAAGACACCCACTCACAAAACCAAATATTTAGTAGAACTGTTAAAAAAAACACGTAAAATATGAGATGGAGAGAGGTTGAACCATTTCAATTCTACCGGCAGGACATCGTGCTGCTGGGCGACTTCAACACAGGCTGCAATTATGTATCGGGCAAAGACTGGCAGCAGATCCGCCTCTTCACGGACAAGAGTTTCCACTGGCTGATCACCGACGAGGCTGACACCACAGTGTCACACACTACCTGCCCTTATGACAGGTGGACACACGCAGACACTGTCATGGACACTTACATGCACACACACCAAGCCCCCAGGAAGAGCGCCGGTCGTTGATCTCAATTTTCGTAGTGGCCAAACGGTGGTACTACAAATTCCGTGTCCGTCACGTGATGCCATTGGGCCCAAAACTACTTTTTCCCCATAGACTTACATTGGGAAAGAGACGTCGGTAGCTCAGCAGATAATTTTTTTAGGTAAATAAACTCCACAGCATGAACACTCTAATAGCCCTTATTTAAATCATTAGGTTTTAAAAGTTGTAAAACGCACTAATAGCTGAATCCAGAGTTATTTCCCTTCCTCCGTTCATGTGAATGAGACCCAGACCGAGGCTGGAGCGCAAGCCGTGACGACGGCGTGACGTTGGGACCCCGTGACCGAGTCATGTGACTGAGTGGACGCTAACGCGCATGTCCGATTGGCCCAATGGATGCGGAAGGTCGCCAAAAGATCTGGGTACTTTTCCAGACGGAAGTGGAGCCATTTTGTCTTCATGCGCCAATGAGCAACTTTCACAGGAATGAACAGCGCCCCGCCTCCAACGCTGTATCCAGTTCTCTTAATACATCCATGATACACACGCACTGACTCTTAATTCCTCCCCTCTTCCTGTATTTGCAGGATTGTGGTCACTACTGAAATGATGAGGGGAGTGGTGCACGGCAGTGCTGAGGTCTACAACTACATGGTGGACTTGAATCTCAGCCACAGTCTGGTAAAAACAACTTTAATTCTCCTCTATAATATAATTCACTTCAGTTGCAAGGTACAAAACCGCTGAGTCTATTGAGAGTAACTTAAGACCGGCTGAAGGTCTTGTTTCTGTTTGACTTTTTAAGTTTTCACCTTGCAGCAGTGAGGTAGAAGTGTAGTGACGGCATGGTCAGTGCACAGTGACAAAGTGAAGAAGTGTACGTAGTCACTGTGATGTCACCCATTGGTTTGTGGACTGTGGTTTTGAAGGCTCGAGTTTGGCATTTTGGTCGTCGCCATCGTGAAATCTGGCTGTCGCCATGTTGTTTTTTTGCAACCAGAAGTGACACGAGAGGGTGGAGCTAATTACAACTGAACGCTGAATAGAGAGGCAAAGTCCCTCCCCTTCCGGTGGACCCCATGGGACCTTATTTCAGAAAAAATAAACTCATGTTTACAGTGTTTACTGAGGTAATAATAGTAAGATAATAATATAAACATTTTCTCATAGACTTTTATACAATCGGACTTCTTTTTGCAACCAGAGGAGTCGCCCCCTGCTGGATATTAGAAAGAATGCAAGTTTAAGGCACTTCCGTATTGGCTTCACTTCTCAGACCCGGAGGTAGCCCACTGGGTGAAATACGTATTTTGATGACCTATATTGAGTTTTACAGTAGCCTACATAATAAAACATATTGTACAAAGAAAACACCTGATTTCTGTTTAACTGAGGCAATCTGTATGCCAAGCTGGACTAACAACTTGTACCATGGGGAAACCCACTACAAAGTTTTCTTTATCTCTCTCAGGCATTGGCTGTCAGTGACCATTTCCCTGTGGAGGTGAAGCTGATGGCTGCTGCTGCCTGAATCATGACACCTGCAACCAGTCTACAGACCTCCTGGCTGAATCTGAATTATGATTGCTCAGTGGGGGAATTCTCTGCAACCATGCAGCATTGAATTTACAAGACCAAATTAAACAAATCTGCCAAATGATTTCATTGCAAACTTGCTTCTTGGAACAGGCATGTGAAAAGAGGAGTCAAGTCTCTTATTTAAGTGCATTAAAGATTAGGAGCATGAAAAAAAGCCCTTTGTAAGCATTTGATAAGAGATTTTTTTTTATATTTGGAAATCACTTTCTACTGAAGGGCAATGTTTATCTAGGGAACTGGGCCGATTCTCAAAGGACACACTGACAATTTTAAAACGTTTAGTCCATTCACCTTTATTGTATCTAGAGCAGTACAATTTACAGTGGCAGGAATTCAAAATGGTTGCACTAAAACTGAAGCTATTTGCATATTATCATGGCACCTGCAGTAGCAGTAGACTATATTTTTCAGTGTGACCATGAGGGTGAGAGGACTTATTATGCTAATTTGCAGGTGCAAACTTGTATTTTGGGTTTCTACCGGAACATGTTTACATGATTTAATGTTCAAAAAACGCTTTACTTTTCTCATACCGGCTGTCACCCTCTGTCTGAAATGCTCTGTATTGCCCTGCCCCCACCCCGTCCCCTCCTAAAAAGCCCTGTCTGCCCGGATTGGTCAGCTGGCCCACTCTGTTGTGATTGGTCAACCGAACAAAACTCTTTGGACTCCAGCTCCGCTTTAACTAGCTTTGTTTGAGGGCGTGCCAAACTAGCCGATATAGCAAAGTGTGTTACTTGGTGATATCACCACGTTACGGAAGAAAAGACGGGACTTCAAGCAAGGCCTTTCAGGCTCCCTTTGGTGTGGACTTTGTAACATTGCAGACCTTTTATTTACATGCACAAAAAACTATATAACCCACTAAAGGAAAGGGAAAAAGCATAATAGGTCCCCTTTAAGATAAAGTATACAGCCAAAAATTAAAGTGACAGTGATTTTGACACCTTCAACTCATTCTTTAATCACATCAATAAATCCTCTGACCACATAAATACACCCATTTATTCAGAGATCACAAGAGGCTTTGCCCACTGTGGGCTGTTCAAATGCACCCAAGGACACTTCCATTAGTTGTTATAGTTCTTGAAGGTACAGTAAAGCTAGGCACTTGTTGGAGACCTGTCTCTGGCAATAACTGACTGTTCGCTAAACCCCTCCCCCAAACAGCAAAAGTAACTAGTTACGGTAGCTTTTCCAAAACCAAGAACACATGAGTTACGAAGTGTAATGAATGGATTTAAATAGTGGTTTGAAACGACTTCATCAATTTACTATAATAATGTTAGAGCCAAAATAATTTTTTTGTTATTGTGGTTAAAAAAATAAATGTAATTTATAGTGTCGTTTGATTGCTGCTAAACCGCCCCGTTAATACAGGTGCGGGTCTCCTTTGTATGTGTCAAGCAGGAGAGCAAATCATTTTTTTGACCACAGTAAAAATGTTGTTTTTGAAGGCTAAACACCAACAAATATGGACTGCAGCAGAATATTTTATTAGATTTTGCTTCTAAGGAGCAAAAAATGTATATCTGTTTAAATAGTTTTATATACAGACTTTTGTATAAATTATCCAGCAATTGTGTTAATCTGATTTTAGTTATACATGAGCAAACCTAAGTTTGACAACCTCAGAGCAGACAAATCCTGGCGCCCCCCTAAGGGGGGGACATGTTAGCATATCCTTAGTTTACAAAAATATTCTTCGATTGAGCGGAAGGTTTGAAAGTACATTAAAATTTACTGATGTTACTTTAACTAAAGTACGTAGAAATTTGGATAAAAAACATGGATTTGTCACTGAATCATTGGTGACAATCCTGGGTATCTCTCCCCCGAACTTCCTGGTTGAACACTGTTATGAAGATGAGCTGGTATTCAAGGATCTTAGCACAGTTGACACCAATAAACACATGACACTGACGTCAGATGTGTTTTCAACTAACCTCACAAACTCCCCCTGGATGCGTGTATATGCGTGTCATTTTCAACGTTTCCCTCTGTCCTCTAGCGCCTTCTCTTTTTAAGCATCTCCATATACATGCCAAGCGACTTCTGAATGGAGTCCTTGGTGATGAAGTTGACAAAGTGTTTGATGTCATCCTCCCTGTTGGATGTTAGCTTGTCGATGGTTGGCTTCCTCATCATGGACTTGGTGATCTGTCTGGCGTGGTCTGTAAAGTCAACAGATGAACAATTAGCTCCAAAAGTGGAGTGAAGTTTTTCTGTCCCTGCATTAATGCTGGTACTGGTAATTTGATTGGTAGCATCAATAGGTAGTAGGGCTGTAAATCACCACTTTCAACAATACGTTATTTGCCGAGTCTGCCATGATACGATTTCGATTCGATTAATTTCAGGGCAGTTTGGTTTTCCGACGTATCTGGGACTTCCACAACATTTACAAAGCACAATAGTGGTTATTTTGGCCATGTTTGATGAAACGTTGTTGGTATCTATATGGAGGGAAATCCCTCCTCCTCTTAGGCATGTCTAGCAAAAATTTGCTTCGCATTACTCGTTTTTCCGTGTGAACAAACACTGAAGCTAAAGAACCACAGGTGGAAGAGTATAAAAATGTAGCTGCACTGGCCAGTTCACTGATCATGTATGCTATAACACCTGTCAATATACCTGGAATAGCCAACCACTTGGTCATGGTCTGCGTGGCTGTGGTGAGGACCTGGTCTTCAGATACCAGCTGGTCCACCATTCCTATCTTCAGGGCCTCTGACGGGTTGTAGAGCAGCCCCAACTGCAGAGCCATCTCTGTGTTTCGGTGGCCCACTGTGTTCGTCATGGTGTTCTTAAACCTGCAGACAATCAGGTGACAGAGTGCAGGGGATCAGCAGTGTTGTTTGATTATTACTACAACGTAGACTGTTGAAATATGGATGCAGTCTCCGTGACGTCACCCATAGGTTTCTGAAGAGCCGTTGTGAAGCTCAAAGTGGGTGGCTCCGGCCATCGCCATCTTGGGAGTGACAACACAGCCTAAAGGCATTCGCACACCAAGTCTGTTTTTTTTTTTGTCTGAAATTGTTGCACGTTTAAATATAAATATGACCTCACGTTGTGTCAATCACGTTGACACACCGACTCTGAAACTTTCATCAGTCATTAAGGTTTTCGGAACAGGTTTGATTTTCTGCATTTTTCCGCATCCGTCAAAAGGCAAAAGAGGGTTGTTTGATCACTCAGAGCCACCGTACGTACAAACGTCATCATCCAAAATGGAATCTGATAAACATTTTCACTTCGTCTGGTCGTGTCTATAAGGTAACCCGCAAATTGCGAAATCTGGCAAAAACTTGCTAGGGCTGTCAATCGATTAAGATATTTAATCGTGATTAATCACATGATTGTCCATAGTTAATTGCGATTAATCGCAAATTAATCACACATTTTTTATCTGTTCAAAATGTACCTTAAAGGGAGATTTGTCAAGTATTTAAAACTGTTATCATCATGGGAGTGGGCAAATATGCTTGCTTTATGCAAATGTATGTATATATTTATTATTGTAAATCAATTAACAACACAAAACAATGACAAATATTGTCCA
>CAKALU010069419.1:35804-57519 GCA_916700995.1 Hozukius guyotensis | reverse complement strand
GACTCTTGGCAGGCCGTTCCATTCTCTCTACTCCCACATTGTGGAGGTAGTCTGTGATAACCCTGGCTCTGTGGGGGCGAGCGTTGTCATCTTGGAGGATGAAGTTAGGTCCCAGATTGTGGAGATATGGGATCGCCACTGGCTGCAGAATCTCATCCCGATATCTCACTGCATTGACATGGCCTTCAATGATGACAAGCCTTGTTTTGCCAGTGACATCATTGAGGGAACACACAACCACGCTGGCTGTCCTGCAACAAATCCTGGTTGAGGAATGGAACGCCGTCCCACAGCAACGTGTGACCAGGTTGGTGACCAGCATGAGGAGGAGGTGCCAGGCTGTTGTGGCTGCGTATGGATCTTCCACCGCTACTGAGGCTCCTGATGGTGTATTAAATGAATAAAGTGTAAAATAGCCAATATGTCTTGTTTGTTCCTTGTTACTGATAGAGAGTTCAATCATCCAATCCACCAAACAACTCAAAACAAGAGTCAATACCAACAGGAGAATACACTGTTTAGCATCGGCAGAGAATTTTGGCACATTTTCTTGGGCGCTACCCACATAATCAGCTGTGCTGCTCATCCCACAAATGTATGATCCTTACAAGTTGGACATCATTGTGAAGGTAAATAAACAGGCTTTCCAACCATGTAAAATACAATACCAATTAGCATTGTAACAACAGAGAAATAATCCACCAAACACAAGTTTCCAAACTTTTTTTTAAGGGTTTATTACACCAACACACATCATAGTATAAATATAAACCGTCACAACAGTATATACATACAATATATACTGTATATATTCCTGTGCACTACCTGTCTCCATCCTAACCACCTAACCAGTTCTCACTTCACATACTGTATATATTTACTACATTGGTGTTCAACCTTCCTATATTACAGTTTTTTTTTTCCTTTTATCACTACTGTACACCACCCTACCACACTATTCTTTTTTATAATATATTATTTTATTATCTTTAATACATTTTATTGTACGTGTTTTGTCTTGGATTCTCATTTTTACTGTGATTTTCGTTTTATACATTTTGTAGTAACATTGTTGGAGGGAGCCTGAGAATAAAGAATATCAATGCCGACTGCTGCACTGTAATCGTTGCACATGTGACAAATAAAGAACACGAACTGACAGACCAGCTTGTAGTCCACACACACACACACACACACACACACACACACACACACACACACACACACACACACACACACAGAGGACATTGGAGGGTCAGATGTCAACTTCTACAAGTGCTGCTCACTGTTCAGTCCAGCATCCAGCAGCAACAGCATCCAGGACTGCATTGTGACAGTAAACAGTGGAACTTTGTGCTGTGATACTCGTGTTGGGGTTAGGAACTTGGCTGCCTGTTAATGTCTGCTCAGCTGTGATTATGCACAGAACACACACACACACACACACACACACACACACACACACACACACACACACAAACACACATACACGTAATGCACACATGATGGTCCAGAAAGAGAAGGTGAGGTGTACAATTTTGGTTCGTCTCATAGAAACAAGGTACATTTGCTGCATTGAAAATAAAAGAAAAGAAGAAACATTGTGATGACAAGAGTGAGAGAGATGGAAGAGAATGAGGAAAAAGCCAGATGAGTTCGGAGAGTGACAAAATAAATGTGCCGACAGGATGCGGAGCGAGGTGCGAGAGAGTGATGAGGAGAACAAGAAATAAAGGGGTTGTGACAGAAAGTATTCATCGCTGAGCATCTCTAAACCAGGCGACCCTGAGCTCCGTCACATCAGCTTGCAGAGACACACTCTTTTATTGGCTCAGACACTGAGACAGCTCCCTGTCCACACACACACGCACACGCACACACACACACACACACACACACACACACACACACACACACACACACACACACACACACACGCATGTATTAACACACATCTTTCCCGCCAACCTGACGGCATCAGGCCCGGACTCCCCACAACCTAATGCATTAGGAACGGGCTGCTCTGCTGGCTGACAAAGTGTCTCACCTTGTCCTCCAGTCACTTTATGCAGAATTGGCATGCTGTTGGCTCAGCAGGCAGGACGCCGCACGCTGCGAACCACATCTCACCCCCCAAGCACACACTGTGACAGGGCTGCAGTCAAGACCGACGCAGTCAGAGCCGAGATCTGGTTGAGTCGAGACTGAAGGTCTTTGTGCACCACGTCCGTGTTTTTTGAGTGCGTTTTTGCAATATGTCATCCGATAAAAAAAACGTGACACGCAGAAACCTTGCACACCGAGTTCGACGCGTTTTATTATTTTTGCTGCGAAAATTCGCTGTACAAGACAAAAATGTATTAATTACGTGGGTGCGATGGATAGCGCTTAGTCCCAAAGAGGGCTAATGAAAGAATGACATTAGCAAGAAGCTATTGTTTAGCTGGCTAGAGCACAATCACTATTGTCTCATCTTTCCTACATCCTTTGTTTTGCAACCATCTCCGATTCCAAGCTGTTCTTCAATCACCTGCTACAATCTATCTTTAAATTCCACATCTCTGTATCATTACTATTTTTTTTATTGTAAAGTGCTATGGGCTGTGAGACGAACATGGAGACAGAGCAAATGTTTCTCATGCCATTTTGGATGATGACGTTTGCATGGACGTTGGTTCTGAGTGGTCAAACTACCCTCTTTTGACAGATGCGAAAAAATGCAGAAAATCAAACTTGTTCGGAAAACTTTGATGACGGACAAAAGTTTCGGAGTCGGTGTGTATTTATTTTTAAATTTTAGATGATGGCCTTGAGACCAGGACTATTCCAGACTAGCAAGGATGGGTTTAGCAAGGGTTAACAGAAATGTAGGGACTCTATACTACAGGGTTTTGACTATAGAAATAAAATAGGAGTAGAACAGGCATTGAACTGTTTGCCGTGGTCATTTGACTAGGTCAAAAAAAGAGCTGATTGTTGTTAGTTGTTAGGGTGACGACACATGTCAGTTGGGCCGTAAAGTGCGTTACATATTGTTGCGTGTTAAATGGTAAATTTACTTGCATTTATATAGCGCCTGTTGGGACCATGGATGTATAAAGAGAACTGGATACAGCGTTGGAGGCGGGGCCCCATTCATTCCTTTGAAAGGTTCTTAGTGGCGCATGATGCCAAAATGGCTTGGCTTCCGACTGAAAAAGTACCCGGATCTTCCGGCGATCTTCCGCATCCATTGGGCCCATGGAACTTGCGAAGTAACGTCCGCTTGGTCACATGGCTCGGTCACGGGTTCCCAACGTCACGCTGTCGTAACAGTCTGGGTCTCATTCACATGAACGGAGGAAGGGAAATAACTCAGAATTCGGCTATTAGTGCGTTTTACAACTTTTAGGACCTAATGATTTCAATAAGGGCTTTTAGAGTATTCATACTGGGGAGTTGATTCACCTCAAAAATAATAATCCGCTGACGTCTCTTTCCCAATGTAAGTTTATGGGAAAATGTCTTTTTGGGTCCAATGGCATGACGTGATGGACACGGAGGTTGTAGTACCGCCGTTTGGCCACTACGAAAAATGGGATCAACGACCAGCGCACTTCCTGGGGGCTTGGTTGGGAACCACAATTCAAGATGGTGGCAGAGACAGTGAACTACGTTTCCCAGGGTCGTTCAGTTCTTAACTCCACCCGTGGACTCACAGTAACCATGGCTACTGTAATCCATGACCAATTCACACTGACCTATGAAATGCAGCCTGACAAAACCAAAGAGCTTCCTTCTATTGCCTCTCTTCTCTTCTCAACCTTTCCGCTGCAGAAGGCAGCAGAGCCTCCTGCTGCTCTGAACTATGGCCTGTTAGCAACAGACAGACACATAGTTAATAAGTTTAGCACCAGCAGCTACAACAAAGTCTGCCAGCTTACTTTACCAGCAACAGGAACAAAGCAAGTTGCGCCGAATAAAAGTAAAGATTTACTTTTAAATCAACACTTCCTGCTTTCATTTAAAAATAAAAGTGCTTTAGCGTGTTTTTTTTGTGGACAGAATTCCTTCATTTGTTAACACAAGGCTTTTATTGTGAAATATGTGCAGGACAGTGTTGTAGAACATGCAGTGACTTGCAGGGCTCTATGAATAAATAAAGCACGGGGTTTTGATTGTGGATTACTACTATTATTTATAAATGAGCACACAATTCTTATCCTTTTTCTGTCTAAAATAAATATAAATGACATTTACAGTATAATGAAATGAAATGGCCATTATGAAAGGCAAACTCTATGTAAAAAGAAAGGGCTGGCAGCAGCAGAATCGCAGCAGACACGCAACTGGTGTGAACACCCGACACGTGAATCACGCAGCTGTTCAGCGAGGCGGCCGTTCAACGAGGCAGCCATTCAGCAAGTCAGCTGCCACGCGCTGCTCACTCTGCTCACGCGCTGCTCACACGGCCGGTCTGGACAAGCTGTGGACAAGCTGTAAGAGTTCAGCAGCTCAGCTGAGTTTTGATTGACACTCAACAGACGGGGAGGTGAAGTGTTGGATGACAGTTTTACAGCTAGATTTAAGATGCAATTGGAAAGAAAAAGAGAAACCTAAAAATATATAAAAGCCTTAACAGAACTTTGAACGAAATCCAGAATAATCAAAGCTCAACACAGATGTGCTCTAAATGATGTCTTTGACTGTCAATCTTCCATCCAAAGGCTTACCGGTAAGCACTTTCTGACATTCTCCACTGGACTGTGTCAAATAATTCAGGTATAAAAATGAAAGCAGTCAACAAAGAGGTGATGGAGATGTCAACATTATTAACTAGTGCAGGCCTGTTGGTGTGGAGGGGAAATTCTTGAGGGGTTGTGACGATGATTCAGTGCTGGATTCTGATTAGGGAGCAAAAATTCCTTCTCTGTTGTGAGTCAGCATAACAGATGCTTCCAGCATTTACTTATTCCTTTTGGAACCTTTTCACCTTTTTGTAATGACGCTGACCTCAATTCAGCCAAAGACTCATCACGAAATACTCGACATACTGTATGGCCACATTCGAGCACATTAATTCAGAGAAATTGAATATTGTCACATAAAATATATATCCTGTTTGCAATCAGCTCTTATTTTGACGGATTTACAGCGGAATAAGGAATCTTCTGTTTGTTCAGCCCCGTTGATTTATGTGTGGGATGTAAAGATGCACATAAACAGCTTAAACTGATCGAGACCCAATTTGTAAAAACACAGTGCGTGGATGTAAAAACATTCAATTAGACCACCGCGCCTCCTCCGTGTACTTTCAAGTTGCTCATCAGCCCCGCATTGAAACACTTGCTGCGGCTGCTGCTTCACAGGAACCTATCCCAGCAGGCTTTGCACTTGTAACACAAACACACACCCACTCACACCCGACGGATTTGTAAGAATTTGTTTTCGTGGAGAGAATCTAATTTCCTCTGCAAGCCCTGTAACATTATCTCCTTCCAAAAGCTTTTTGTGTTCCAATATTTTAAAGAGGCAAAAGGGAATACGAAGGCAATTCATTTCAGCCTTTTGACTCCGAGCCCCTTCAAATCACACAATGACTTCTTTTCATATCGCAGCAAGCGATGACTTAAATAAAAAGTGCCCTTTTCAATTGTTTGGAGTGTGTTTGATTGTGTTGCCACCAGTATGCTTGCACAATAATTGTTTGCTAAATGTTGTGCTGCTCCCAGCTGGAACAAATAGAGACTCCATCTGCACTTACAATCAGTAAAAGAAACTAGGTTTGTGCTGCTGCTTCTTACAGCCCGGACACACCAGGAATGTCAGGAGCGCGTGGCGGCTGCGTTACCTGTTGTTTTTTATTTCGCCGTCCGTGTTAACAGGTTAGAGCAGCCACACTGCCGGTCTCACGCACATTTTTGATGCGTGCCGCGCGCGTCTCACAGAACCATCAGACAGTGATCTATTGACTGTATATTGACATCATACCAGCAAGATTACTACAGTTTCGATGTCTAGAATATGTTACGGAGATGAAAAAAAAGTAAAGACTTATTTTTAAATCAACACTTCCTGCTTTCATTTCAAAATAAAAGCCCTCAAGCATTTTTTCTGTGGACAGAATTCCTTCATTTGTTAACACAAGGCTTTTATTCTGAAATATGTGCCGGACAGTGTTCTAGAACATGCAGTGACTTGGAGAGCACCATGAATGAATATAGTACGGAGTTTTAATTGTGGATTATTACTATTATTTACAAATTACCACACATTTCTTAACCTTTCTCGGTCTAAAATAAATATAAATGATATTTATAATGAAATGAAATGGCCATTAAAAGGCAAACTCTATGTAGAAAGAAAGGGCTGACAGCAGCAGCAGCAGAAACGCAACAGACACGCAGCTGAAATGCAGCTGGTGTGAACACCCAACGCGTGAATCATGCAGCCACCACGCTACGCAGCCGCCAAGCGCTCCTGACGTTCCTGGTGTGTCTCAGGCTTTAGAGTACAATGACACACACCCAGGCTGCTGACGTGTGTGTGTGACAGAGAGAGAGAGAGAGAGAGAGAGAGGAGGACCTGCAGTCTTGTGCAAAAGTTCACACATGATTAATTTAATCAAGCAGCGAGCAGATGGTGATCTCTGTCTTCCTCCCCCTCCCCTCGGTTATGGATAATGTGTTTAATGGATCACACCTGGACAAGTCAAATCTGTACTTACAGTGTAACCAGAGACAGAGGACACAGGAGGACGCGCACACACACACACACACACACACACACACACACACACACACACACACACACACACACACACAGGAAACCAGAACTGAGATGCATCAGCACTTTTAGATGCGGTATCGTAACTTTGCTGGCTTCATCTGTCTGTTAAAGACACTTTAACAGTGTGGCACTTATGTGATAGAGGGAATGGTGGTACTGCTGGAAAACAATGATATTAAAAAAGTATGTTTTCTGTTCTCTAGGGGACTGTATAACTGATGGACCTAGAAGAATTTTTTTTTTTTCAATCCAGGATAGCTGACTCTTTGCTTTCTTTCCTCTGGTGAAATGAAAAGATCAAAAATCTCACATTTGTTTGTTTAAGCTTCAGTAGGCAGTATAGTTTTGGCATCATTGGGCAAAAATTCCACAATAACCTTTCAGCATATTGTAATTCAAGTGTTCTGAGAGAAAACTAGACTTCTGCACCTCCTCATGGCTCTGTTTTCAGGCTTTAAAAAAATCTAGCCCGTGATTCTGTCGGTGTCCCGTGTGAAACTAAAAGACACCGCCCACTTATTTTAAAGGAACTGCTTGTAACTTCTTACACGTATAAATCATTGCGGGTCGGTGTCCCATGCGCGCTCGCGTGTGGCTACGCTGTTCAGACTCAGACTCCAACACAAACTACACGGAAGCACCAAAACCTCTTGGTTGTATCTAGTGAAGCCCGTCTGTTAAACAGTGTTGGCCGCGGTCGGAGGACAAGGGGGGAGACCGTAGCTTTGGTCTCCAGGACCGGAGTCTCTGCTGTACTCTGCTCCTCTGCCTGCTTGCCTTCACTCACACACCGCGCTCGTTCTCGCTCTTTCACTCCACTCTCACGTGCATTCGCGCACACTCCACACTGCAGAAGAGTTAGTTTAGCTCTGAGAATATCTAGTGAATGTACAGTGGACGTTTGTGCAGAAATAACTGCTACAGCTCCTCCAGACCAACAGAGGTTTCCCGTGTCTTGTGAAGTGGCGGGGCTCCGCAGCGAGAAACGTTATCGTCTCCGACCAAAACTCCGGTGTCTCCCCTGTTCCCTCCGGCCGCGGTCGGGAGGCTGTGTCAGGAAAAGCCAACACTAGGATCAGCAGTGATTCATGGAGAGACCTTCGTCTGGTCAGCTAACATTACTGCCAAGCAGCTGAACTATAGAGTGATATTGTGCTTTTAGCTGACGTGTGTCGCCTCACTGTGTTGAGCGATGCTCGTTCATGTCTATGTAGAGCGAGCACAAGCGCTCGCGCAAGCAACAGGACGCTGAAGTTGACTTAACGACCACAGGTGTCGCTATTAACAAGCAATTTCTGATTCTTACATAGAGTCCCTTTAATTATTTTTTTTTTACTAAACTTAACCTTCTGTTGTTTTTGTTTCATTTTGTTTCCATTTACAGCTTTAACCACATGTATAAAACGGTTTAAACATGCAAATTTCCCCTTGAAACGTAATTGAGAATGCAGTTTAGTGTAGGAGACAGGGTTGGCTTGACACGTGACAGCGACGGGTAAAACTGCATCGTCCATGTATTAAAGTGCATGTCTGAAAGCAGTTATTCCGCTGCTGAGTTCTCGGAAAGAACAAACAAGAGAAGATGACAGCACAGCACTGCAATTTCTATCTGCAATTTCCTTGTGCAGGCTGACTTATCTAAAATTTGCACTCATTCGCTTTGATAACCCTCACCTTGTTGTTTACTAAGCTGAATAACGCCCTCCTCTCACTCCTCTCTCTCCGTTGCCTGTCCAACACAAAGCTGCAGATTATAGATCAGTGAGGCGGATTCCATTATCAAGCCACTTCTCCTACCACACTAACAACCTTTTAAAACTATCAGCCGTCATTTTCTCCCCATCTCGCTGTCGTCATAGTGTGATGGTCTGTACAGCGGCTGTCATTCCTTCTTTCTGCATGTCTCTCTCTCCCTGTACAGTGTGTGTAGGTGTATGTCAGCTTGGCCAAAAACATTATCCATCATGACTCTCACACACATTTGACTTCACACTTACACTCATAGAAACACACGTGCACACTGAAATAACACACATCAGGCACCATGGGGGGCATACATGACGGGAGGGTAATATGCATCTTGATCGCAGCTTGGCGGCAGTCTGGATACTCCAAGTAGACCACTTCCAGTAATCAATACAGAGTGAGTGGGTCTTCCTGTAAGTCCATATGGCTCTCTGCAGCAACAGACGGCTCCACTGCTCCACTAATTACATTACAGCACTACCGATAAGGTTTCATTGTCTCACACAATGTGACTATAGAAGGCATTTCTTGGAAAGAAAGATGTGAAAACAAAAAAAAGAGAGTCTAATTTTTGCATAATTTGCTCATTCTACTCCGAAAGCTGCATCTCTTTCAGGGTGAGATGAAAGAGTGCAGAACATGCACACATGAGGTGTATGGCTCAATTAAAAAGCATTTTGATAAGTGTTCCCCTTTAATTTACTGTAATGTAGCTACTGTGTGATATCAGCGAGTTGTCATGATCGGAGGGCTGTGGTTTATCAGAAGTGTGTGATGTGTTTTACTGGCTTAGGATTTGTTTTACTACATTTCCAAAAAGCTGTTTCAAGACACAGGTTTACTTATTTATCTGGATAACTTTGTTGGAACAGGTCTGTTTACGTCTGTTCATGCCCCCGATTTGAGGGACGTTTGTGTTTGCAAAAGTTATCTGGATGCGTTTTGGAGCAGAACCCAGGAAATAAAACTCATAGGATTTTGATACAAATGTAACTAGAATGGCACTCGGACAGCGCAGACCTCCCCCCCCTCTCTGTTCAGCTTGTGCCATCGTCCACGTGTATTTTTGTTTATGTTGAGATCAGCTGTACGTAATATTCTGGCAATATTACGACTTTTTTTCTCGTAAAGTTACGACTTTTTATCTCGTAATATTACGACTTTTTTTCTCGTAAGTTATGACTTTATTCTCGTAATATTACGACTTTTTTTCTCGTAAAGTTATGACTTTATTCTCGTAATATTACGACTTTATTCTGTAAATCTCAGATGTTTTTCCCTCAATGAGGCCCTAATACTCCGTAGTACATTTGCACTTTGGCCCTCACTGCATTAGACTTATATACTATATACTTAGACTATAAACTGTTACCTTCATCACAATGATCAAATGTTTTGCGGCTCCAGACAGATTTTTTTTTTTTCTTTTGCCTAAAATGTCTCTTTTGATAGTAAAGGTTGCTGACCCCTGCCCTAACCTATCAGTACTGATTGACGTATCTATCCCACCAATGTTGTTTTTGATCAAAAAGGAAATTCTGTGGACTGTGAATCTTTGTGGCAGTTGTTGTATTGCTGTTTTTCACAAGTGTAGCAAGGTATCTATGTTTTAATCACAATGATGTCTCTATTGTTAATCCTGCCTATAAAGCTCTAATTTAGATGATTACTTCTCCAACCAATAGAAATAGCGAGCTAATGAGACCTGTTTGAATTGCTGAACAAATCTGAGATGTGGCCGGTGATTCAGAGGTCTGAAACCAGGTTAAGAAAAACTACAAAAATACAGTTGGACCAAGGTTGTAAAAAACTGTATTCTCATTTAACAATCCCTGGATTTAAACGTTAATAAAGACAGATTTTTGCATATTAAAGTCAAGCATTCAGTAAAGTTACGCAATGTGACTGCAAGTCGTTCAGCAGGTGATAAAAACTGTTCTGGGAAAAAAACGAAAGACACATCCCCTGTGACCTCTTACAGTACACAACTTCTGGTTGAAAGGAATGCATAAATTAGATCTGGAGAAATGTCATCTTTATGCAAATGAATTACTTTCCCCAGAACAATGCTATCCGGCATCCCTCACTTGAAATATACATCAGCATGTGCTGCTGTGCAGGCCTTTAAAATATGCATCAAAACAGATTGGAGCAGTTTTTCCCCTCTGAACAAGACATTTGCATCTGTGGCGGCCTGTTTGCTCAAACAGCACAATATGTTTGACTTCTGGGGGCATAATCAGAGGAACAAAAGGGCATTCATGTTCTCTAAAAAAAAGAGACCCTGGAGACGCTGGGAGGAAGGACTTGTTACTGGTGCTTCAGGAAGTCCAATTAGTACACAGCAGGGGAGCAGCAGGTTTGTTGTGAAGAGAGAGGAGATTTAAAAATCTTTTAATACCAACCACATCATATATCTATTGTATATATACAACTGCCACTGTGAACATGCTCATAGAGAACTCATCACCGCATATGAATCACACCAAGGTTTAGTATTGTTGGCTAATTTACCGCCCATACCAGTCAAGGCCATGAAGATTAAAGGGTGTTCGTAACTTGGGGAAAGTGAAAACAGCAGTGACAAAAACTCTACAACGTGATCTCATTCCTACTCATCTGATTTTGCCGGTTTTGCCTAGTATCTAGAAGCTGAAGGTCTGGGTGTGGTTAATGTGAAACGGTTGAGGTGAATGTTGTAACACGTGGTGTTAATGTAATGTAATGTAATGTGATACGGTGGCGGTTTGGTTTAGACAGCAAAGCCACTTAGTTAGGGCTAGAAAAAACATACTTTGGCTTAAAGGTCCCATATTATGCTCATTTTCAGGTTCATACTTGTATTTTGTGTTTCTACTAGAACATGTTTACAGGCTGTAATGTTCAAAAAACCTTTATTTGTCGGCCTGAATATGCCTGTATTCACCATCTATCTGAAACGCTCCGTTTTAGCGCATTTCGACGGAATTGCAACAGAATTGTGTTGCTAGGCAACAGCTTGGGTCCATGTGTACTTCCTGTCAGCTGATGTCATTCACATACACTGTAACCAGGAATAAACTGGGACACATTTAGAATGTTTACGTTTAAATCTGTGTAAAGGGTCTTAATATTGTATATTTGTGACATCACAAATGGACAGAAATCCTGACAGCTTGTTTCAAATGCAGAGTTTCTGAATACGGGCTGTGTGTATTTCCCTGTGGATTGAGCGTTTCGATACTTTCACAGTATGTATATAGGACTTAAGCCTGCTTTATAATAAAAAAACATGAAAATCTCACTTTTTTATAATATGGGACCTTTAAAAAAAGTAAAAAAAATACAGTATGCTACGGACGCATCGCCATGTGACTCAGTGCCGTAGCACCATGTGACAGAATGTCACAGAACATGACAGAATGTCACGCAGCCACTGCTGCCACCAAAGCGGAAGCGAAAAATGACGAAGGGTCGGCGTTGATACGACCTGCACTCTCACATTTTTAAATCCAGCGTGGTAAACACTACACGTCCAGTAAATGATGGAAACACTTTGGGTTTCACAACAAGAGCTAGCCATCATGGCTAAAGCTGCATGCTAACTCTGTCATCACCAAGAAACGTTATCGTATTGCGCTAACGTGCGGTCAAGCTGCTCTCATCTCGTCTTTATTCTTTGATTTTTGGGTTGCCGGGAAAAAATGTAATAAATAATTCCTGACAATGACTAATATATTTGACTTCAGGACAACTCTGACTACATACATGCTAAAAAATCAAACATTTTTACTTTATCAATTTCGATATTTTCCAAAGTAAAAGTCCCTAGAAGTGTATGATTCAACTTTTTCTCATGGTATAGTGTTAAAAAAGTTAACAAAATTCGCAATAATTCGTAATATCAAATCGCAATACTTGCAGAATCGCAATATTTAAAAATCGCAATACATATCGAATCGGCACCCGAGTATGAAGATAGTATCTAATCGGGTCATAGGTGTATCGTACCAGCCGTACTGAATATGCTGACCCCCACGGCATTGTATACTGAGAAAGACTGTTTGTACCAAATGTCATGGCATTTCATCCAATATTTGTCGAGATTTTTCACCAAAAAACAAAAATGTCAACCTCACGGTGGCCATAGAAGCAAAGTCAGGGGATTACTAATCCTCTCAGGACCATTCATATTTTAGCCAATGACAAAGGGTTGCAAGTAGACATTGCTTTGCTTTAAAGGGTCATGAGCCAAAAAGGTTGAGAACCACTGTTCTTAAAGCTTCAGTAAGTAATATATTTTTGGCATCATTGGGCACAAATTCCATAATAACCTTTCAGTATATTGTAATTCAAGTGTTCTGAGAGAAAACTAGACTTCTGCACCTCCTCAGGGCTCTGTTTTCAGGCTTTAGAAAATCTAGCCCCGTGACGGGAGACTTTGACCAATCACAGGTCATTTCAGAGAGAGAGCGTTCCTATTGGCTGTGCTCCGGTCATGTGACCGGTACTTGACGTTCCTTCAAGAGATTTCCAACATGGCTGCCGGGCCACAAACTTTCTCATTTTACAGCTAAACCGTGCACTACAAGATGATTCTGAAAACATTTGGGGAGAGAAATAGGCATTACAGTAACATAATATTGATTCATATTTGATCAGCGCTGCCTGGTTTGACCGTTTGGTCGGAGTTTAACAAGTGAGAGCCGGCTCTCATAGACAGCAGATGGATAGCAGATCCCAGATTAGCTCTGACTGCTTGTTTTCCTCCGGTCTGTGAAATCTTGCAGATGCCGTTAGGAGCACCGGAGGACACCGGAGGACACAGAGGAACATGATTTTTTTCAGGTTACCTGTTTCATGTACTACTGTCACGATATAGCGACCGTTTTATAAAAATAACTTTTTTTAATCATATTTGCTCCAATCTCGCCTACTGCAGCTTTAAGTGTTTGGTTTAAAATTGATCTTATTTTACACTACTTCTTGTTTTTTAAGCTTCTGCTAGCCACTTTCCCTGTAAAGAGTTGGCATTGGTGGCAGTGAGTTAAACGAAGACCTGGTCCAAACCAAGTATATGGCTGGACGGTGTACGGTCAGTCTGTGAATTTGTGGCTAAATTGTAATAGAAATAGTCAGTGGTCATGTCTATGATATTAAATCCAGCGGTACATGTCCACCAGCTTGGTCCTATTTTAGTGAGCCAGACGCGTCGCGCTGGACGGGCTCATTTGCATAATGGACTGTTGTCCGCTTTTTCATTTTGAAAGAGCAACGGCCAAAGAGGAAACTCCAACAACTCGGACGACTAATCGTGTAACTTCATCACTCGGTCGGTCACTCAGTGACAGACTTTTGCATTTGTAGGGCTGGACCTCTGCGGTCCAGCCAAAAATACAACTAGTTCAGTCGGTGTGCCTCTGCTTTTTGGGGCTGAAGCCAACGCAGCACTTTGTGCATTTTTGCCAACTTGCCCTTTTGTCCTGAAAGCCTGCCAAATTTAATTTCTGCTTTAAGTATACAGCTGTCTTTTCAAACTGTGCCACATGTCCTGGTTTATTAAGCCCACAATGGGCTTATTCCTGGTTGGTTCTCTCATCACAAAACTACTAATTTAATCAAATATACCACAGCTGTGGGGGTAAGACCAGCATTCTCACATGGGTGTCTAACAAAAGAACATAAGAACATCAACTAAATGTGTTAGTGTGTGTGAACTACGTCCAAGAATGGTTTCATTGATTTGTGAAGCCTGTGTAAGCAGCAGCTAAATGGCAGCATTTCCCACTCTGATACTGACAACAATCACATAAACATCCAACAAGGATCTCTGTGATCTCTGTGTGCCCTGCCAAGGTTTGTGTGTTCCAGCGCCATCGAAAGAGAGAGTCACGACACTCTCATAGACTTCCGTTGTAATCAGAAAAGGAGGAAGTAACGCATGTTGTGGAGCGACCGATAGTTCCAAACACTGGATAGTTCCAGCATTGAACCCCATCAGTAATAAACAGAAAAAAGATATGATAGAAAGTAAACAATAAAGACATAATAAATAAGTAAACGGTTAAAAACAAGATATGAAATATAGAAAATATAATAGTAGACAGACTGAATGAATGGTTGGGCTCACATTATTGCACATATTAAATATGAATTGTTGATATTGCATTGATACTGCAGATGAATGAGTGAATGAATTGTCAGTTTTTTTGGTGCGTGCAGTCTACTGGGAGCAGTGTTGGTTGTTGAGTGTGACAGCAGCAGGAAGGAAGGACGTGTGGTATCTCTCCTTCACACACACACTACGCGGGTAGAGCAGCCTGTCACACTGAAGGAGCTGCCCAGTGCTGTCAGAGTGTCCTGCGTGGGCTGGGACATCCATCATTCTCCTGTCTCCCACCACCTCCACTGGGTCGAGGGGGCGTCCCAGGACAGAACTGGCCTTCTTAACCACTCTGTTAAGTCTCTTCCTGTCAGCAGTCGAGATGCTGCCGCCCCAGCAGACCGCTCCGTAGAAGATGGCTGATACCACCACAGTCCAAAACTGTCCTCAGGAGTGGTTGGTCCCTGCACTCCAAAAGACCTGAGTCTCCTCAGCAGTCATCAGCTGTGTCGTTGTTGATTCATATCTTCCTCTTACCATTCTATATTTACCCTTAGCATTATATTACTGTTCATTCTGTATAGTATTCTGTACAATACTTTGTAACTGGATATCTCAAAAACCAAATCCATTATTCTGGGATCTAGTCATAAGCTGTCATCTATGCCCACACTGAATCTCTACTTGGACGGCGAACCTATACAGCAGGTGGATAAGGTCACATTACTGGGACTAACTATAGACAGTCAATTGTCATGGGTAGAGCACATTGACACAATTGTCAGGAAAATTGGGAAATGGCATGTCCATGGCAAGAAAATGCCTTCTGAATGTTCCGAAACACATTCTGGGACAAGTAGTTAAATCTTTAAGTTTAAGCCACCTGGACTATTGCTCACCTGTATGGTCTTCTGCATAAAAAAGTGTACTACGGAAACTACAAATTGCCCAATACAGAGCTGCAAGACTTGTGTTACACTGCCCCATGAGAACGAACACAGACAGCATGCATCATAAACTATCATGGTTACCAGTAGAGAAAAGACTCGCCTTAAGCACAGCCACATTCTTTAGTAACAGCATTTATTCTACTAAACCCGAGTTTTTATACAGTCAAATTACCAAATGCAGAGACGTTCACAGTCATTTCACTAGAACAGAGGGTTACGGCCAAATCATGTTACCTCAACCAAAATCTAATGCCTTAAAAAAGACTGTCATTTATGGTGCCATCAATCACTGGAATAGCTGCCCTCTTTACATCCGTCAATCCTCTAACAAATCCTCATTCAGACACCATCTAAGAACACATTACTGAAGCAGCTGATCCATAGTCCAGTGTTGGTTATGTATGGTTTTTCTTTTGTTCTTTTCCCCTGATGATGGGCCTTGAGGCTAAATGGTTGTGGATGATGTGAATGAATGTGAAATTTATATATGTTTGGAAAATTTGAATGTTATTAGTGTAACACAAATATGATGTTGTATATATAGTATGTATGTGATAAATGTAATGTACTTGATTTTGGACCCCAGGAAGACTAGCTGGTGCCATTGGTATCAGCTAATGGGGATCATTTTTTAAATAAATAAATAAACTCTAAGGTTCACTTGTTCACTCGTTCTCAACGGTAATTATGATCACAGAAGCACGAGAAAAATATTAATGCACACATAGGCTCATGTAAATATATTCTACGCTATGCTAACAGCCCCCCTTCCCTCCGAAATCAAATTTGGAAAAAATTGACTGATTGATATGATCTCCCAGCCGATCCCCAGAAAAAAATACATTATCTAATATTGAATATAAGTGTAGTCAACGTAGCAATCAATGTGCATGATGCGTTAATATTCACCTTAAAACTGCTGCAAATATAATTGCTGCTGTCTGTCCCGTTTGATACCACTCAAACAGACTGACAGCGCAGGCTTGTTTGGAACTCTAGAGAGCTACAGGACCCATCTGACCGCGTGGCGGCGAGATCAAGATCATTCTCTCTCTGCCACCGGTGTGTTCAGCTCCGAGCTAATATTCATCACAGCGTCTCACAGTCATGCTAATCACGCCGATAAGGTGCCAACATGAGTCACACCCACTCTCCCTTCAGCTGCCACACACACGCAACACAAGCACATAAATCACAGGAAGTATATGATATAATCCCTGGGAGCTAATAAAAGGCTCGAGGACTATAAATGAAGCTGCTGCTGAGTTTACTGGCTTTCAGAGCTCACGCTGACTGGATTCCCCACTGCGGTATTGGCATTTTCAAACTGGTGGGTGAAATAGCCAGAGGCGCTAAGCTCCAAGGCTAACAAATCTCTAATCGCATCTTTTATTTCTCCTCGCCCCTTCTTTCCCCATCAAAGAGCTGCGGGCTGGTCATTTTTTAGCTAGTTCCATCGCTTTTGGCAGTTAAAGGTCCCATATCGAGCTCATTTTCAGGTTCATACTTGTATTTTGTGTTTTTACTAGAACATGTTTACATGCTGTAATGTTAAAAAAACACATTATTTTTCTCATACTGTCTGCCTGAATATACCTGTATTCACCCTCTGTCTGAAACGCTCCATTTTAGGGCATTTCAATGGAATTGCAACGTAATTGTGTTGCTAGGCAACAGCTTGGGTCCATGTTTACTTCCTGTCAGCTGATGTTATTTACAGTACATACACTGCAACAGGGAATAAACTGGGACACATTTAAACGGTTTAAACGGTGTAATGCTCTAAATATTGTATATTTGTGACATCACAAATGGACAGAAATCCTAACGGCTTGTTTCAAACGCACAATTTCTGAATAGGGGCTGTGCGTATTTCTCCGTATATTGAGCACTTCGATACTTTCACAGTATTTATAGAGCACTTAAACCTGCTTTATAATATAAAAGATATGAAAATCTCACTTTTTACAATATGGGACCTTTAAACCTCAATAGATTTTATACAGGATTCAAAAAGACTCGGATTCAATGTTGGATTCAAATGTGATGAAATGCTATCAAACCACAAAACTCACTGAAGCTGCATGGTTGGAAGCTTTGCTGTAAAGTCTGATGACAGGTAGTTAGTACTGCGATATTTAGAAAGCATTCTGCTCTCATAAGCTAGCTTAAAGCGAGGCAACGCATATGACTGTTTTTATTTGTGTCAATAAAAAGCCAACGCAGGTCAAAGTGTGTCAAAGCCACTTGTGCAGAAGGAGGAATTGAAACGTAGTGGCACGTCCTGCTGTTTGCAGACAGAGTTGGATAAAGGTTATAGAGCACTCTATGCCCCTTTGACATTTGCAGTGCCTGATGTTTGTTTTTTTTAGCTTTCAGTGACAGTGCCATAGTGGGTTCTGGGCTTTGTAACATCACAGCGATCTGCGCCTGCTGTGATCTGAATATCACTCTTCTGTTTGGTGCTCGGAGTAACTTTTCTCATGTGGCGCCGACGACGGCTCCTTCGGTTGTCCGGTCGCATGCAAGCTGTGACATTAGCCGCCAGGGCATCCAAACAAGTCCCACTGACGCTTTTCAAACTCAGAGCTGTGCAAGTCCAAGGTCCATCCTGTCATTTAAGAATATTTTTTTTTACATTTTAGCATGGAAAGTGATGCGTGGGCCACCCAGAGAAGCCTCATGTGCTGTCTGTGTGGCTGAATGGTGTTATTTCTGAGACCTGAATGCATGAAGGGGATCCAGAGTTTGTTGAAGGACATTCTGTCTGCTTGTGTCGTGTCCCTCGGTGCTGTAAGTGGTTGCTAAAGTTAGGTAGCAATATAATGCACAATGACAAGGTGACTGCTACTGGCCTTCGGTAAATAAAAATCTCCTCATTACGACACGCATTTCATTACTTCTGAACAAACGATATTCTTCTCTTCTGTCCTCATGGTCACAGCTCATCCTCCCGGCTGTTCTTCAGTTTGTTGGTTTTGTCTAGCTGTTCGTCTTCGTCTCTGATCACAGATTTCCCCGCGAGCCTGCATATTTCCCCTCAGTGCCCACAGCGGTTTTTGTCCTAACCATTCAGAAAAAACAAAACAAAGTCGTGTCTACTCAAATAGTCTTGTCACTTGTCCCTGTCCTTCCTCATTCTCTCTCGCTCTGATTCATCTGCATGAGAGACAGCAGGGAATATCTGACAGCCACTGCGGGTCAGTGGATCGGTACTCTGCTGTGTGTGTGTGTGAGCGTGTTGTGTTTGTGATTGTGTGTGTGTGAGACAGAGGGACTGGTGAGGGGAAATGCTCCAGGCAGCACAGTGTCCTTGGCTGAATCCACCAGAAACAAACAGACGGGCTTCGTTCACAAACTCAGAGCTTGTGAGTGTAAGACATTCATGTCTCCACTGAATTAACTTTGGATGCATTAACTCTGTTTCCCCGATATGCGTTAGGAAAAGTTTACTAAATTCATTTACGGTCACATTACACAAGCAATGTCTTATAAAAATGTTTAAAAAAAGAGAGTCTGGGCGCCTGGTTAGCTCGGTTGGTAGAGCGGGCGCCCATATCTGGCAAAGGCTCAGTCCTAGCCGCGGTGGACTCGGGTTCGAATCCGGCCTGTGGACCTTTCCGCATGTCATCTCTCTCTCTCCCCCTTTCCAAGACTCTATCCACTGTCCTATCAATAAAAAATGCTTAAAAATGCCCCCAAAAAATAACTTTAAAAAAAAAAAAAAAAAAAAAAAAGAGAGTCTTGTTTGCGGTTATACTAATATTGATATTCAGCGGCAGTAGCTCAGTCCATAGGGACTTGGCTTGGGAACCGGAGGGAAGCCGGCTAAAGTCCCAGACAGACCAGGTATGAGTGTGGACTGGTAGCTGGAGAGGTGCCAGTCCACCTCCTGGTCACTGCCAAGGTGTCCTTGAGCAAGGCACCACACTGCTAAGTGCTGCGGCGAACCATCATTCTGACATCTCTCCACATTTCATTTGTGTCATCAAGAAAAATAACACCAGAATGAAAAAAAAATTAATTTCCCCAAGGGGACAAATAAAGTACATTAATATTATAAGTATTTTGCTATTGAGGATGTTCATTTCCTGAAATTTGTTGGATTCTGAGAGGTTATGCCCAAGCCTAACCAAATGATAAAAAGATCAAATGTAATAAGAGGATATTATATTCACTTTTATGTCACATTTATTAAAATATATTTCCTATCTGTAATATTAACATTGTACCCACCAAGCAATTACTAAGGTGTGAGGCGGATCGATACTGTAGTATCGATACTTCGATACTCACAAGCTACTCATTTGGTATCGATTCCTTTTAAAAATTAGCGATAATAAAAACAAATTGTTATAGCAATTTTTGGGTTGATACCATTTGTTACACAGATTTGGTGCTAAATTTAACCATTTGTTTTGCCACTCAAGAATTTATAAAAAATTATCAATAATCCCTCCAAAATACCACATTAAGACACCAAGACCTTGAGGAACACCATAGAAAAAGCCATGCTGGGATTTGGGATCAAAAACTTTTGACATTTGGAGATTTCTGCTAGTATTGCATTTTTCCGGCGATAGGATGGCGAGCACTTGTGTTGTGTAAACTGCTCTGAAACCCCCTTATTGTCAATCTAGCTAGGAAAGCCATCCATCCTCTTTCATGAGGCTGTGATTATCCTAGAGGTCGCCACAGGTCAAAATGGTCTCACTACAATGAAATGGCTACTATGGGGACTGACATCATCACACATGAATACAGTTGGGCTCATTGGATCCACAAGAGTCTCAGCTTTACAGTGATACCCAATTTATGTAATTCCAAGACTGTTTAGGGACCCCAGTATGCAGAAATAATTCAAACACACTTCATTGAGGCAAAAACTGCATGATTATCATAAAGTGGGCATGTCTGTAAAGGGGAGACTCATGGGTACCCATAGAACCCATTTTCATTCACATATCTTGAGGTCAGAGGTCAAGGGACCCCTTTGAAAATCGCCATGCCAGTTTTTCCCTTTCTGTGGACAAATATACTTCATTTGTCAACATGAGGCTTTTATGCTGAGATATTTTCAGGGCAGTGTTGTAGAAAATGCAGTAACTTGCAGGGCTCCATGAATGATTATACCGGAATGACAGTACCAGGTTTTAATTGTGGATTATTAGAATTATTTACAAATGAGCACAAGCTTCTTAACCTTTTTCTGTCTAAAATAAATATAAATGACATTAATAATGAAATGAAATGTCCATTATGAAAGGCAAACTCTATGTAGAAAGAAAGGGCTGGCGGCAGCAGCAGCGCTGCAGCAGAAACGCTGCCATTGTGAACACCACACACGTGAGACACGAAGCAGGTCGGCGAGGCAGCCGCCACGCGCTGCTCATGCGGGCAGTGTGTCCCGGCCATTAGTACAACCTCACAGAGCTGCTAGCATGGCTGTAGACTCACAATCTTGTTTAAATCAAGTCCTCCAACCCCAACACTAAATTACTGCAGTACTCATTGAATGATATTTCCTTTTGATAACTTCTGCTGCTAACACAGAATAGAATCCTCCTAGAGGATGGCTGGTGTGGCCAAAAGGGAAATATTATTCATTTTACTAGTGTGAGTTCATGTAAATGTATGCAGTAGCCTGTACCAAAATTGAAAGCAATGATTTATTCCAGTCTGGAAAGACAGACTGTTTCAAACAGATGGCTATAGGTTGAATCCCTGCTGCATTATAACATTCTGTAATAGAGAGAATAGCAAAGCATACATTTAGGGCGTTTTCACATTAGGGACCCGAGCCTGGATCCGAGTACACTTGTCCCCAAAGTCCAGTTCGATTGATTAGTGTGAACACTCTGTACCGTACTCGGGCACGGTTCGTCGATCCGTACCTGAGTCCACTTGAAAAGGTGGTGTATAGTACGGATCATGTGTACTCGGGTACGGTTCGCATCAGATGTGAAAGCCAACCGTACCAAAACACGGAAGTGGACCGCTATTTAACGCGAGTAACGTTAGCAGTCAGCGAGTAGTTGTGAAAAGACAGGTGTTTACGATGCTCCGCTACGTACAGCTAATCTCAACATAAGCAAATACACGTGGATGATGACGCAAGTGTACTTGGGTACGGAACAACTTTACTAATGTGAAAGCTGAGAGGAGAGGG
>CAKALU010069419.1:19017-35784 GCA_916700995.1 Hozukius guyotensis | reverse complement strand
CCCCCCCCCCCCCCCCCAATCGGACGCGGGCACGGTACGGATCAATCGCACCTAATGTGAAAACGCCCTTAGGGAAGGTAGGGAATGTTGTGATTCGTTGTACCTTTAATTAATCCCTCAATGTTTAAACAGTTGCAGTCTTTGTTCCACAGTATATTCAGTTTTACACCTGAGTGTTCAGTCTCCTGAAAACCGAACAGCAAACACAAGCACTTGTCCCAGTCGCTGCTGTGTGATGTTGAATCAATACAACGCTGAATATAATGAATATGAAAAAAGGGAACAGATGACTGAGAACATCCACAGTAATCCCCCAGGGTCTGAGACACTCACTCGTCTTTTTACACAAATTTATTTGGAAACAAAAATTCAGACACTGTTTGTCATATTAATTTATCATATGTATATCACACTTGGTGGAACAGGCTAAAATAAAGTTGTACAGTTTTATCAAAGTCATATAAGACTTCCCAAACAAATTTCCACTTCAGCTGAATTCCAGTTTTGTCCCTGGTATTTATTACAAAACTGCAGATAGTAACGACAAAGAGAATGAGTTAATGGTCTGTGTAATACATAATACCTTTGTTACTACAGCAATGAAAAATACTATATAAGTATTCAGTATTCATCGTAGAGTGCTTAGTCTTCCTGCTCTGCTGCACAGTGACAGGAGAGGGTCGGGCCGGCTGCAGGGATATTAAATCATTTAGATAATGCGCTGACCTGGGGGGGAGCACAGACACAGATGACCTCAGCAGTACCGATAGCAGGAAGAGAGGATGTGACTGGACAGTCAATACACACGCACGCACGCACGCACACACACACACACACACACTCACAAACATGCATAGACATACATTCTGAGAGAAAGACAAAGAGAGAGAGAGAGAGAGCGAGAGCGAGAGAGAGGCAGTCTCCTCACACACCCAGAGGGATTGATATATTATTCATTTCTGGGGCTGGGACACATTTACCGCTCGTCTCTGAGGGGAAAAGGTCTCAGTTGGGACAGGTTGGTTTATTTAGAAATGGGACGGGCTGGGGCTACTTTGGGCTTCTGCTCATGATTTGGTGTCACAGAACTACAGATAGAGATTTGGAGGTTTTAAAAGTGACTGAAGATTATTTGAATATTAAAAGGTGGGGTCATCCAAATTAGAAAAAAAACAAACGTATTGTCTCACTTTGCCCTTTTACGGAGCCCCCCCTAGACCCCTAGGAGAAAACCTTTATTAAGTCGTGCCCTCGAGTTAGTAACTCGTTCCCTCGAGTTAGTAACTCGTTCCCTCCAGTTAGTAACTCGTTCCCTCGAGTTAGGTATCTCGTTCCCTCCAGTTAGGTTACTCGTTCCCTCGATTTAGTGACTCGTTCCCTCGATTTAGTATCTCGTTCCCTCCAGTTCGGTAACTCGTTCCCTCCAGTTAGTAACTCGTTCCCTCCAGTTAGTAACTTGTTCCCTCCAGTTAGTTATTCGTTCCCTCGAGTTAGGTATCTTGTTCCCTCCAGTTAGGTTACTCGTTCCCTCGATTTAGTGACTCGTTCCCTCGATTTAGTATCTCGTTCCCTCGAGTTAGGTATCTCGTTCCCTCCAGTTAGGTTACTCGTTCCCTCGATTTAGTGACTCGTTCCCTCGATTTAGTATCTCGTTCCCTCCAGTTCGGTAACTCGTTCCCTCCAGTTAGTAACTCGTTCCCTCCAGTTAGTAACTTGTTCCCTCCAGTTAGTTATTCGTTCCCTCGAGTTAGGTATCTTGTTCCCTCCAGTTAGGTTACTCGTTCCCTCGATTTAGTGACTCGTTCCCTCGATTTAGTATCTCGTTCCCTCGAGTTAGGTATCTCGTTCCCTCCAGTTAGGTTACTCGTTCCCTCGATTTAGTGACTCGTTCCCTCGATTTAGTATCTCGTTCCCTCCAGTTCGGTAACTCGTTCCCTCCAGTTAGTAACTCGTTCCCTCCAGTTAGTAACTTGTTCCCTCCAGTTAGTTATTCGTTCCCTCGAGTTAGGTATCTTGTTCCCTCCAGTTAGGTTACTCGTTCCCTCGATTTAGTGACTCGTTCCCTCGATTTAGTATCTCGTTCCCTCGAGTTAGGTATCTCGTTCCCTCCAGTTAGGTAACTCATTCCCTCGAGTTAGTAACTCGTTCCCTCGATTTAGTATCTCGTTCCCTCCAGTTCGGTAACTCGTTCCCTCCAGTTAGTAACTCGTTCCCTCCAGTTAGTAACTTGTTCCCTCCAGTTAGTTATCTCGTTCCCTCGATTTAGTAACTCGTTCCCGCCAGTTAGGTAACTCATTCCCTCGAGTTAGGTAACTCGTTCCCTCGAGTTAGGTATCTCGTTCCCTCGAGTTACTTCATAGTGCACTTCTTCCAATCATTCCTGACAGTCCACGCATTGCTGATGTACGGAGCCCCCCTACATGATGTACTTCGGTAAAGTTGGAAAGATATTGACAGATTCAAACTTCCTGGATCAATAACTCATAACCAAAACGTTGTTAAAACACAAACAACGGCTCAAGGTAGACAACGAGCTACAACCTCATTTTAATCAAAACGAGCCCTTCATATCTACATAAGGAGCAGGTCCTCTTCACGGAGTCCGCCATGTTGCTCCACCATGTTGCTCTGCCATGTTGCTCCACCATGTTGCTCCACCATGTTGCTCTGCCATGTTGCCTAGAACGGACAAACCAAACGCTGGCTCTAGAGAGAGCCTTTCACGTTTTTATGGTATGTGAAGGCCAGCGTAGTTCTCTACATGCTCGGAAAGGGAGGGGTGAGTGAAGGGGTATTCAGTTGGTTGCAATCTGCAACCTCACCACTAGATGCCACTAAATCCTACGCAATGCTCCTTTAAGTAACCTGGTTCAGGATTGGGTCAAAAAAACCTGGCTTAGCTCCTACTTCGGGTAAAGGGAACCTGCTTAAGAAGCCCTGCTCACTTCCATATTAAATGCGGCATGATTTGTTCTGCTGTCTCTTTTGTTTTTTTATCATCTGCAGAGTTTCAGACTCACACAGCGTTATGAATTGACTGGCAACGACATGATGCTCCCCCCCAACCCCCCACATCTCCCTGACTAAATTAAGACAAGTGTAACTCTCATAGGAAGTGATGTGCACAGTACAGTACATGTGTGAGAGCGGGATGGCATTACAGGCTCCGTGATGGGAAATGAGGCAGGGGACATGTAAAACCTTCCACAGCTGTAAACTCAAGCACCTCCCTCTCACAAAAGGCCTGACAGGCCTGGTGGTATATTTATGATCCCAGTCTTGGCACCGTCAGCACATTTCCAGGACAGAGTGCATCTCCAGCAGCTATACAACCTGGTGCTCTGACATCCAGGATTCATTAGAATAAAAATTAACATCAGGAAATTTGTTCGAAGCGTCAAGAAGATGATACAAAGATCCTCATTTCCCTTGTATTACGGCTAATGTGATATTGCTTATTCATAGACACAGGGGACAGGGGATTGTTAACTAGACCTGAGAATATTCTGGTAGTTGGTTTATTCATGGCAACAGGAAGACTCATTTTCTTGTGAAGAAATGATCATATGAACCAGCTTATCAGATGACAAAAAGTGACAAAATACACAGAAAATAACCACTCGACTCTGCAGTTCCCCTTTGCTCTGGTGAACCGTTCACCTTATTTGAACTCATTACTTTGGTTTTCAGAGCCGTAAACTTTGCTCTCATCAAACTTGTTTCCAGCCACAGCCAGGCTGCTGTTTTCACAAAAAAAGTCTGGTGGACCCACTGTATGCTACCTGCCTAGTCTAAATATGAGAAGACAGAGTTAGCAACCAGCGAGTGATCATAGTGGAGCATACAGCAGCTAATAAGCCCCATACGATAGTGTAAATTCTCATATTTAAAAACCTCTGTGTTTGGATCTTGTACTATGTTTGCTTTCTCTTATCAGGGCTGCAGACCTGATGAGGCTAATCAGCAGCATGGGACACACCTGGGTCCGGTGTGATCCCTGTATATAAGCCAGAGCATGCAGCATTCTGGGGCTGGCAGATTTCCTTGCACATTTTACCTTTGTTACTTGGTTTTTGGTTCTTTGTCTTTGTTTTTACAGCACAACATCCATGCAGCACATTTTCACACATCCACTCCCTACACTACTGACTCTACAGATTCCTCCCATACATTCTTTTGACTTTTTACATACTTTTTGGTTAATAAATCACTTTATTTATTCAGTATACCCGTGTGTCTCCCGTTTTTGTCACAGTCCTAATAAAACGAAGTAGTGAGCATACGACTGGATAAATGAGACTTGGATTATACTGCACGATTTGTGTGAGAGTTTGTTAACGGATGTTGCATGCAAGAAAAACAAAGTTTTCTTCAAGAATTCAAGGTACCTCAGGGTGAGTAATTGATCTACAAATGATCATTTGGGGGGTGAAGTATTCATACCTAGTATTCCTTTATGCTACTGTTAATGAATATCAATACTTACTGCTTATTTTTCACAAATACAGGCAATGCTGTAAAGGATGTAGGATGTAAAAAAAGAAAACTGAGTTACATTCACAGCGCTCAACATTCAAGAAAAATGGCAGTGGAATATAACTAGAAAACATGAATAGAGTTTGAGTTTATTTGATACATTTAGAGGCACAAGCAAGGGCAATTCTGAATAAAAGTCAGACTAATATAAACCTGCTCCGAATAAAAATGCCTACGTGCTTTCTGTCATTGAGATAAATAAAGGCCTGGCCTAATATTTGAAAAAGTTATGGTATTTTTCTTAGGAGACCAAAACTGAACAAAAAAGAGAGTGAGTATTATACAAGAGATGATTACAGCACAATAGCACTTTGAATTTCCCTTCATCTCCCAACATTTTCTTTAATCAATTGCTTCAAAGTAGTAGTCATTAGGTGGCCTGACGGAGAACAACGGAACCACAAGAAGGAAACGCAGCAGTGTGCTAACGTCCTCTTATTTTTGTGATAAAACTATGAAAATATTTGTGACATGCTCAAACATAGTGACCAACAAGTATGGAAGAGTCATAAAGTCAGACTGTGACTAACTTAGTAATGCCAGTTACACAGCAATAGCTAGCTAAAGTTCGCTGACATTAGCTAACATTAGCCACCTAGCTGCAAAAACCTGAGTGTACCGAATTGATAACTTATGAACTAAACTTTTCATTTGTAAGACGAAGCTTGTGTTATTTTTTTATTTTAAAGCCGAAGTAGGTGAGATTGGCATTAAAAAAAGTTATTTTTATAAAACGTTATATCGTGACAGTAGTTCATGAAACAGGTAGCCTGAAAAAAAATCATGTTCCTCTGTGTCCTCCGGTGTGCTCCAGTGCTCCAAACGGCATCTGCAAGATTTCACAGACCGGATGAAAACAAGCAGTAAGAGCTGATCTGAGGTCTGCTGTCAAGCTGCCGTCTATGAGAGCCGGCTGTCAATCACTCGCGAACTCCAACCAAACGGTCAAACTAGGCAGCGCTGATCAAATATGAATCAATATTCTGTTACGTTAAAGCCTATTTCTCTCCTCAAATGTTTTCAGAATCATCTTGTAGTGTACTGTTTAGCTGTAAAATGAGAACGTTTTTGATGCTGCCGCCATTGTGAAATCTGTTGTAGGAACGCTCTCTCAATGAAATGACTTGTGATTGGTCAAAGTCTCCCGTCACGAGCTAGATGTTCTAAAGCCTGAAAACAGAGCCATGAGGAGGAGCAGAAGTCTAGTTTTCTCTCAGAACACTTGAATTACAATATGCTGAAAGGTTATTATGGAATTTTTGCCCAATGATGCCAAAAATATACTGCCTACTGCCACTTTAAAAGTGACAGTCTTACTTTAACTAGGCTAATGTGCATGTGACCATACAGTAGCTGCTAGTGTTGTGCATGAAAGGACAGATTAAGGCTGGAGTTTGGACTGGACTATGGCTGCCTGACTGGGCTGCTTTGCCTCCAGCTGAGAGTGGCTGATGGGGTGGGTAACGGTAATGGGAGACGGAGCTATGAGCGCGCCATGGCGTAATGTTTTTCAAGTGATAATTAGGGATCCAAATGTGGGCTGCATGGTTTCAAGGCTACTAGAAAATCAGGATAATGAAGCTCAATCTAGTTATTTGCATTTGCCAGTAGGCTACACTGGATATGGAGTTGGGCTCATTTGTGTCATTACAGCAGGTTGAACTTTCATACAGTAACTGTATTATAAATGCCAAAAAATGATGTATAGGCTCTTAATAAATGGTGACATGCGGCTGTGCTACTAATTTCCTACTCTTAAAGACCATTTAACAGGGAGCAATATTTACCAATAGGGATGCACCGATACCACTTTTTTTCAGACCGACTACGAGCACAAGTACTTACATTTGGGTACTCGCCGATACCGATTACCGATACGAGTACTTCTCTGTGCCAAAAGACCCTCGTTAACAACCAGCTGGAGGGTGTGAGCAACACACGGCAGGCTGGGGAGTCCCGCATACGAGGCGACCGGCTCTAGGTCGGCTTGGAAAGGATCGGGGCGATGGTGGCTCGCGGCCGTAGCTTTATAGCGCTCCCCGCCCGGACCTCGCCGCACTGTGACAGGGCTCCTTGCTCCCGGTGCGACTGTCGACCGGGGCGGACCGTCCTCAGTGCGCCGCAGCCCACGTAAAAGGTGCCAGGGGTCTGTGGCGATGTCTGCAACCCACCCGACCTGTCTTGAAACACGGACCAAGGAGTCTAACGCACGCGCGAGTCAGAGGGTGCAAGCAAAACCCTGTGGCGCAATGAAAGTGAAGGCCGGCGCGCACCGGCTGAGGTGGGATCCTGGCCCAGCGGGGTTGGGCGCACCACTGTCCCGTCTTGCCCGCACCGTAGGGGAGGTGGAGCGTGAGGACCCGAAAGATGGTGACGAGAGGTTAACGTTGCGCTGCTGTAAAGTGGTATCGGTGCCGTTGTATTGGAGCCGTTTTGCGAGTACGAGTACATGAGCACAGTATCGGACCCGATACCCGATACTGGTATCGGTATCGGTGCATCCCTATTTACCAGCCACCTAATCTAAATGTATTGGATCGACTGGGGGCGGCTCAGAGGGTAGAGCGGGCAGCCCACCAATCGGACGGTCGGCGGTTCGATCCCCGGCTCCTCCGGTCGCATGTCGGACTGTCCTTGAGCAAGATACTGAACCCCAAACTGCTCCTGAAGGTGTGTGAATGAGTATTTAGATCAGATCCTGATGGGCAGGTTAATTGGCACCTTGCATGGCAGCCTCTGCCATCAGTGTATGAATGTGTGTGTGAATGGGTGAATGCTGACATGTAGTGGAAAGCGCTTTGAGTGGTCGAAAGACTAAAAAAGCGCTATATAAATGCAAGTCAATCCATTTACTGAGGAGTTTTACCAAGTGGGCACATCCCCAGGAAATTGAAAAAAATAACTCCTCTTTGTGAAATTCTTATTGTTCTGTTGACAGAGGCACTATGCAGTGAATCTTGCCGTAACAAGGATTATATTTAGTCTAAGGGAGCACTAAGAACTGAGGTCGCATCACAGCGACAATTTTGCTTCATAGGATGTGGTGACATTTTGAATTAGGGTCCGTTTCCTCAGCAGGCACTTGTCAGACCGTGGTTGGGGGGGGGGGACAAAACAAGCTCCACTAATGGTACTTCACCTTCCCAAAATGTGACAAGTGCCCTGCTGAGGAGAAAGAGCATGAAGGAATTCAAAATGTCATAGCACTTCTAGAAGGAAGCTCAGGGTTTTTGTTCGAATGCAAAGAGTGTTCTCTCTAAAAAATAAAGGTTAAAAATGAGACACGGCCTTGAGTCCTGATAATGTATTGGGTCCCGTCCCGTCTCATTCTGCCCGGTGTCTTATAGCCTCGGCCCTCGGCCCCTCCAGCCATCTGTCAGCCGTGACCTACCGCTGGCATAAACATGGCAGCACACCAAGACTGCAAGAGGGAGGAGGGGGGGAGGATACCAGGCTGGAGACGCAGGGGGAGAGAGAGAGAGAGAGAGGTAAGGAAATCAAAGGAAAGAAAAAGGAAGGGAAGCAATGAAAGAGATGAGATGAGAAAAACATAACTGAATAAGGGATGAAGGGATGAGTAGACAGTGAAAGAGGGCAGTGAGGAGGATGAATCAGCGAGGAAAGAGCAGAGAACAGAGTGCAGATGTAATCCCCCCTGACCCATAAAGCCTCCAGCTCTCACCAATCTGTCAACTCTGAAAGGTTTTCACATTTAGATGAGCTGAAACTGGTGAAAACATGCTCAAGGAAAACCAAGGAACAAATCATTAAAGCTGAAGTAGGCGAGATTGGAGCAAATATGATTAAAAAAAGTTATTTTTATAAAACAGTCGCTATATCGTGACAGTAGTACATGAATCAGGTAACCTGAAAAAAATCATGTTCCTCTTCGTTGTCCTCCTGTGCTCCTAACGGCATCTGCAAGATTTCACATACCGGAGGAAAACAAGCAGTAAGAGATGATCTGAGGTCTGCTGTCCAGCTGCCGTCTACGAGAGCCGGCAATCACTCGTGAACTCCGACCAAACGATCAAACTAGGCAGCGCTGATCAAATTTGAATCAATATTCTGTTACGTTAATGTCTATTTCTCTCCTCAGATGTTTCAGAATCATCTTGTAGTGCACGGTTTAGCTGTAAAAATTAGAAAGTTTGTGACGCCGCCGCCATTGCGAAATCTGGTGAAGGAACGCCAAGTTCCGGTCACGTGACTGGAGCACAGCCAATAGGAACGCTCTCTCAATGAAATGACCTGTGATTGGTCAAAGTCTCCCGTCACGGGCTAGATTTTCTAAAGTCTGAAAACAGAGCCATGAGGAGGAGCAGAAGTCTAGTTTTCTCTCAGAACACTTGAATTACAATATGCTGAAAGGTTATTATGGAATTTTTGCCCAATGATGCCAAAAATATACTGACTACTGCCACTTTAATGGAACTACTACAACAGGATGCCATGTAGCAACTCAAAATGTAATAACTGAGCATAATGTAATAATTTAAATGTAATAAAAGCACATAATGTAATAATCAGCACATAATGTAATAAAACTACAGATTTGTGCAAAATGTAATAAGTTATTATATTATGAGAACATTATTATATTATCAGGTTGAATAATGTAATAAATTCATCACATAGTGTAATAATGTTTAAAAAGGAGTTCTCTCCTTGTCTTCTTAAAGCAGAGGAGCCCTCCTAGTTTAACATGACACAAGTGGAGTTCTTCATTTAAAGCAACTGGACTTTGTCTGTTTGGTCTAGAGCAGTGGTTCTCAACCTGGGGGTCCCGGGATCAAAAAATATAAAAACATTTTAGGATGTTTTTTACATTACATAACCTGTTACAGTGATATAATTAGCCTCAGAACAGATTTTAGTGAATGTATTTGTGAGACTCAAAGTGTGCATGCTCATGAGTTTCTTATGGGGGATTACCGGCAGGTCATGGGGAGAGAAAAAGTCACGGAACGCATCAAAAATCCACATTGGACGGAGAGTCAGACGTAACCACTCAAAAGATGGGTGGAGTGATTAGTACATTTGTGTTTCTTAAACAGAAAGCACAGGTTTTATACTGCGATATTGACTGAAAATGACATACAATACAGCCAACAGTAGCCTCAGTAAACTTTCAGGTGATCTCCTGGTGATCTCCCTCCAGCCTGCTGCCACCTTATTTAGGTGTTTGTAGTGAAATGAGGAGATATTGTACAGATAACTCCTCATTTCATCTAATCTAATCAGCCGTTCCTCGTCCTTCGTGGCACTTTCACCGCGAGCAGCAGGAATAAATAGAAACATGGCGTCTGACAAAAGTTCAGCTCATAACGCCGCGCTGCGCTTCGTAGCTCGCGGCCAGTGAAGACATTCCAATAAAAAAACTGAGCAATCAAACTGATTTTGTCACTGACGCTTACTTGCGTTGCATTCTGCTGGAGGGTGTAATATGTACAGTAGGCTACACGCATCCCAATACATTAGACCTCTCTGCGTTCTACACATTATATCCCCTCTAGATTTTTTTTTTTTTGTGAACCCCCAACCTTAAAGTTCAAACTGTGCCTATGATCACACCTCTTACGAGATGTTTTTAATTGATCCATAATATACAATTACACATCAATTACGTCTAGGATACTGACAAACTAATTATTGTTGAACATAGAAAAAAAATGATTGAAATATTGAAAAGTGACATTCTTATAATGATATTAACCCTATTTACTAGAAATTCAATATTCATGTTCTTCAAGATTACTCCTAACTGGATAGTTGTGAAATGGAAGGAATATTTTCTGGATTTGGAGCTCAGTCTATCATGTAAGGATTTCCATGAGTTTTGAATCACGAGCATAAAACAGGTGCTCTGTTTGTTTCTGCATCAACTTTAAACCTACTTCTGAGGAATTTATTTGAGGGATAAATTTTGTTTACAGTTTTAAAATATATGTCTTTATGTAAATGAGGTATATTTCTGTTTTTCCATAGTTTTTCACTTTCACATCACAGCTCTCAGGGACCCGAGCCTGGATCTGAGTACACTTGTCCCCAAAGTCCAGTTCGTTTGATTAGTGTGAGCGCTCTGTACGGTACTCGGGCACGGGTCACTAATCTCACGTGACGTAACGAGAAACCAGCTGCCATGCAGAGTAAAGTGGGAGGAGGGAAGAGGCAGAGATAGTCAATGTGTTTCATTAGCATTTTGAGCCAATGTTCAGTAAGGCAGTGCCATCGTCTTTTTTCAATGGTTCCCAATAAGGAGAGACTAGTAAAAAAGCACTGCACCCAGTGTCTTTTTTCAGAGGACTTTTTTTGTGCGGCCACTCCGAGCGCTTCTTGATGAAAATCTCTGAACTTTTCAGAAAGTGACAGTATCAGTCAGGTGCAGTCAGGATGTAAAGAAGTGCTGTCAGATATTATAAAATCAACAACATCTGGCACGAAAGAGCTTCTCTTTTGGACTTATTTATCTATTTATTAATAAAATGTATCTCATTTATTTTTTTACAATATGATGGTTGTCGACATGCTTCCAAGAAGTTGGAGTAAATCACTTGCACAGTTTTAGAGCTGAATGTAATCATGTCACAAAAACAAATGAAGTTTCTTTCTGGTGAAATGGAGATGACCACAGAGGAGTATCACTCAGGTCAGTTTCCATTGTTGATTATCCTGTGTCCCTGACACGGCAACGGTGAGGCAGACTTGAGCTATGTTTAGTTTCCAAGCAACATGGATGAAGACATCTCTATACGCCTACATCTGAGGTCATGAGGGACCTTACCAAATCTGAAAGGCTCTGCACAGTTTGTGAAACTGGAGTGTTTACCTCAAACTTGCATCAGCAATACAAAGGCACTCTTAAAATGTGATCCAGCTGTGCAGGTGTTTACCTGCTGTGAGTACTGCATGCTCAGAGAAGAAAACGTGGCTCAGAAGCACTCTGTCAGAGCAGATTAACTCTTCCGTCCATAATGACATTTTGGGTGATACTGGCATTCAGGCTGTCACGAGTTCAACAGCATCACTTAGCAGACATCTGTGGATAGCACAGGAATGCGTCTGGCAAAACGGCTCTGATACAACGGCAGCGATACCACTTTACAGCAGCGCAACGTTAACCTCTTGTCACCATCTTCTGGTCGTCACGCTCCACCTCAGCCGGCGCGCGCCGGCCATCAGGAACGGGCCGAGGCGCGACGCGGTTGGGGCGCGCTGAGGACAGTCCGTCCCGGTCGACAGTCGCACCGGGAGCAGGGAGCCCCGTCACGGTACGGCAAGGTCCGGGCGGGGAGCGCTGTAAAGCTGCGGTTGCGAGCCGCCTTCGCCCCGAGCCTTTCCAAGCCGACCTAGAGCCGGTCACGGCGCACCGCCTCGTATGCGGGACTCCCCAGCCTGCCGTGTGTCGCTCACACCCTCCAGCTGGCTGTTAACGAGGGTCTTTTGGCACAGAGAAGTACTCGTATTGGTACTCGGTATCGGCGAGTACCCAAATGTAAGTACTTGTACTTGTACTCGGCCTGAGAAAAAGTGGTATCGGTGCATCCCTAGTTCTAAGACCTCGCGACGAGGGAGCCCAAGGGATAGAGAGGTGTCATGTGATCCAGGGTGACGTACAACCAGGGGCGAAGGAAGTACATTCCAGCAGGATGATGGGGATGCAGAAGCGGGGCGTGTGGAACCAATGGCCAATCGCAAAGATAACTTGGTCAGAACTCTAGAAGGCAGAGCCACTCCTGTACAGGGATAGTCAGCAGTAAAAAAAACTGCAGCCAATGAGGAAGACAACTGGCTTTGTCAAGCAACTGAAGAAGCCGCAGCAGCACCTACGATCATCTAGGGGGGCTTCTTGCCTCTGCTCAAGACTGGTAGCTGATGGTTGACCTATGAGGCAGCCCAAGTTTCCAGACACCATTGCAGAGACCACACTCAGGCCAAACATGGTCCTGATGTACAAAACAGAAAGGCAAGTGGTCTTGCTGGAATTGACTGTCGCCTGGGTGGAGGACAGGATGGAGGAGGCCCCCCAGGACAAAGATAACCAAGTATGCAGACCAGGCGCTGGAGCCGAGGTTGGCGTGTACTATATATGTGCCCATGGAGGTTGGCTGCAGAGGTTTTGCTGGCCAGTACCTATGCAGAGCCTTCAAGCTCTTCGGCATTACTGTGACATCTAGATGGCTGTGGATCAGCTGACTGATGTATGGACAGCTTAGTGGACAATGAGAAAGATAAGCAGACACGCACCCCCTGTGTTTGAGTAGCCCTCAGCGTCCTGCCTCACCAGTCTCCTGTTCCCCTTTAGTGACATGACACCCTGCCTTGGATTGCCAGACAAGCTCTCATTCTATCAATCAGCTGTAATGACTTCAAGACAAACCCTGCCTGCAGCGTCTCACTGGCTTCGGTCTCCCTCTTGCTTCTCATTTCTCGCCTCTTTCTTTCTTTCTCACACTGCCAACTCAAGTGTCAACATGAAGCTTCTCTTCCTCCTTCTCTTATTTCTTCTTGCACAGCATTTGTCTGCCTTTCTTTCTTTCTTTCATCTGTCTTTTGGAGAGAAATACTTTTGCATTTGAAACAACCTTTCTTGGCATATGCCTCACTGTGTGGGGAGTCCTCTTTAGCCTTTGACTTGGTAATCAGCTCAGTGCATACAGTAAGTCATAAAATAATAAAATACATCATAAAATAAGCAGGTACTCTAATCATGTGCAAGTGCAAATCTAATTCAACATCAAGGTTTTAAAATGTCAAACATTTCAGTGTCTCACTCTCACACTAAAGCTTTATTAGTGTAAATAATTTATGTACATATGTATAGCGAAAACTGAATTCAAACAATGACAAAGCTGAGTGCAACTCATCGTAAATATCTTCAGCAAATCTCTCCACAGCAGCAGAGTGCCTGAATGTTTTTAACTTCATCTCATCTGGTGGTATGGCTAATTAACCTCTTTTGCCCCTTCTCTAGAGAGGGATGGCCTGAAGGAAGAGGAGCAGGCCAGCAGAGAACAACCTGGCCTGGGAGGATGGCAACCCACAACCCCCTGAGTTGGATGGAGGGAGGGGGTAGAAAGAGGGATGGGGATTAGAGGAAAACACAGAAAAGGCGCTACTAGCATAATTCATGAAGAGATAGCTGATGGTGATTAAAAGGTTCCATACTTTCGTTCTTTCCAAAACAAATTAGGTGTAAAAGAAGAGAAGAAGAAATATTTTCTTTTTGACAAGAGGTAACAGGGTTTATGGGAAATGCGGTCTTGCAGAGGAGTCAGTTTGTCTTTCTGTATTTTAAATATCCATGCATACCATGCCGTGACCATTACAGGCAATGTTACAAATGATACTAGAATGGCGGAGAATCGGAGAGCGCAGACCTCCGCCAAGGTGCCTGACTTTAAAAACAGATCACAGCTCACAGCTGGCGGTACCGTGAGGTGGTCGGCTTATTATTAACACGGTGTGTTTCCGTGTAACGTATCGGCGGATGCCTCTCTCATTCAGCAGCCTTGTTATGTCTGTATAACGTTACACTACGTTGTCTCTCATCCCGTCATCTACCGCTTTTTTCTTTCTCACCGCGGACGGCCAGCAGCTCCCGCACACACATCCTCACACGTATCTCTCTGCTCAAAGAAGGAAGGAGGCGGGGTCACGCGTCATCAATGCATCATCAACGCGTCATCAAGTTGCATCAGTCACACTGCGCATGTGTTATATCCTGTGATCATGATCCGGATCGCCACCAAAATCTAATGGATTGTTCATTGTGCTACACTTCACCCCTCCAAAAAAAAAAATATCTTATTAAAACTATTGGCTCTCTGTTTTGCCATTCTTTAATGCTATTATTATGATATAATCTTGTATGTCTTCAACCGATGAGGATGATTTCAGCAGCTACGTTGCTCCACAGCTGACCACGAGTGTCGGTAGTCCGGTCCTCTCCTCTGCGCTCCGGAGGTGGAGGGAACGTGATGGTGAGACAGCACTGATGAGATATTGAGCAGAATTTGATTTGAGATTTGAGTTGGCTGATATCTTTTACATTTGTAAGGTGCTTATGGAATAGTTATGGCTCATTAGTACAAATAACACTGCTGGTTTAAATGTTTATGATAAAGTGGATAAGATAAGATAAGATATTCCTTTATTAGTCCCGCAGTGGGGAAATTTGTATATATATATATATTATACTGATATCTAAGTATGAAGTGAAGTTAAATGTTAGAGTGGCATCATTATACGTATAATGATGCCACTCACATTTAATTTCTACAGTCTGGCTTCAATTCACCACCTCACCATGTGCGTCGCCAGTTTCCCGCCTCCATAAAGGCATGGGTCAAAGTTTCCGTACAGGCGCCCGCATTCTTCCATCAAGTTTGTTTTTAAAGATCACAACTGTTGCGTGGGAAGTGGCCTACGCACTTTTACAGGCCCAGTTTTGTGCGTACGCAACGGTTATAAATGAGACCCCTGATCACAATTCGAGCCAGATGCACATGCATTATTGCGGATTTTTCCGTCGATTTCCTGTCCAAGATACCACAGATATCTTGATACAGGTTGCAGATCCTCACAAAGTATCCTAGATATTGAATTAATACCAGGCGTAAATGGCATCTTAACCTCCATTTCTTCTCCTATATTTAAAGGGACTATTTGTAAGAATCAGAAATGTCTTGTTAACAGTGGCACCTGTGGTCGTTAAGTCAACGAAAGTCAGCGTCCTGTTGCTCGCGCTTGTGGTCGCTCTACATAGACATGAACAAGCTCAACACAGTGAGGCGACACACGTCAGCTAAAACCAAAATACCACTCTATATTTCAGCTGCTTGGCAGTAATGTTAGCTGACCAGACGAAGGTCTCTCCATGAATCAATGCTGATCCTAGTGTTGGCTTTTCCTGCCTCAGCCTCCCGACCGCGGCCGGAGGGAACAGGGTAGACACCGGAGTTTTGGTCGAAGACGATAACGTTTCTCTCTGCGGAGCCCCGTCACTTCACAAGACACGGGAAACCTCTGTTGGTCTGGAGGAGCTGCAGCAGTTATTTCTGCACAAACGTCCAGTGAACAATCACTAGATATTCTCAGAGCTACTAACTCTTCTGCAGTGTGGATGGTGCGCGCATGCACGTGAGAGTGGAGCGAAAGAGTGAGAATGAGCGTGGTGTGTGAGTGAAGGCAGGCAGGCAGAGGAGCAGAGTACAGCAGAGACTCCGGTCCTGGAGACCAAAGCTACGGTCTCCCCCGCGTCCTCCGACTGCGGCCGACACTGTTTAACAGACGGGCTTCACTAGATACAACCAAGAGGTTTTGGTGCTTCCGTGTAGTCCGAGTCTGAGTCTGAACAGCGTAGCCACACGCGAGCGCGCATGGGAAACCGACCCGGGTGATTTATACGTGTAAAAAGTTACAAACAGTAAAAAGTTACAAACAGTCCCTTTAAATGACAAACATGACAGAGTTTTAAAACTAATCATGTGTATTATTAAATGCAGAACACAGAAGGACAATGAGGCGCAGTGTTTTTTTCAGCTGAGACTCTTCGGTTGAGTCTGGTTGCTATGATACGGAATATTCGCCTGAGTAAAAATGTTGGCACAAGGTAGAGTCAAGCCCTCAGGAAGAGCGCTGGTTGTTGATCCCAACTTTCGTAGTGGCCAAACGGCGGTACTGCAACTACCGTGTCCATCATGTGAAGCCATTGGGCCCAAAAATACTTTTTTTCCCATAGACTTACATTACATAATTTTTTTTTGAGGTAAATAAACTAGGTTTTAAAACTTGTAAAATGCACTAATAGCTGAATCCAGAGTTATTTCCCTTCCTCCGTTCATGTGAGTGAGACCCAGACCGAGGCTGGAGCGCAAGCCGTGACGACGGCGTGACGTTGGGACCCCGTGACCGAGTCATGTGACCGAGCGGACGCTACTGCGCATGTTCTATGTGCCCAAGATCCGGGTACTTTCCCAGGCGGAAGTCGAGACATTTTTTCTTCATGCGCCACTGAGCATCTTTCATAGGAATGAACGGGGCCCCGCCTCCAACGCTGTATCCAGTTCTCTTCATACATCCATGGGTAGAGTACTTTCTCTGAATGAAGGGAAGCCTGAAGCATGTAGGGAGAGAGGACAGACCCGCCGGTCTATGTGTATTAATTTCTGCTCCCTTGTTGTTGTTGTTGTTCAGCACTATTACCCTCCTCCATTGTGATTGGACGAC
>CAKALU010069419.1:0-18997 GCA_916700995.1 Hozukius guyotensis | reverse complement strand
AGCTACGGTCTCCCCCGCGTCCTCCGACCGCGGCCAACACTGTTTAACAGACGGGCTTCACTAGATACAACCAAGAGGTTTTGGTGCTTCCGTGTAGTTTGTGTTGGAGTCTGAGTCTGAACAGCGTAGCCACACGCGAGCGCGCATGGGACACCGACCCGCAATGATTTATACGTGTAAGAAGTTATAAACAGTCCCTTTTAAAAGAAGGCCTACTGGACACCAGCATTGCTGCTGAAAACCAAATAGAGCTGTGTGCTGCACAATTATTGGTGATTCATGTGGTCTTATACAAAGTCTAGACAACAACCTTATGGCATACACTGAGAGAATGTTTGGGAGCTGAAGAGGAATTGAGTGGTTTGTGTGTGTGTGTGTGTGTGTGTTGGGGGGCTTCACTTATTACCCACTTGTAAACCACATTAGGTCTGTCAACACACACACACACACACACACACACGCACACACACACACACACACACCGAGTGATGTATATGTGGTTAGATTACTAAAGACAGATGGAGGATGGAGGATGGAGGATGCTTATTTATGCAGACTACACATGTTTGAGATCCAGCGAGTAATTGCAGTGTGTGTGTGTCTGAGACTATTTTTATTTCTCTATGAGGATGTCTGTGTGTGCATCTGGGGATTGTATTTGTACAGTTGTGTGTGCTTGTATTTGTGTGTGTACCGTACGCGTATAGCAACAGTAATCCAGTGTTGGTTTAGCTCTGAGAGTCCCAGTCAGGGGCAGAGCAATAAATCATTATAAGAGTGTCTTTGCTTCTTGACTTTATTTGAAGAAAGGGCAGCTCGGGCCATCATTCATATTTTGTGTAAATGAAAATCGACATTTCATCCCTCTGACACAACCTTGGGGGTTCGCCTTGGTTTGCTGAGTGGTTTCTAAGTGTTTGTTCCGCCGCGCTTGACACGGTCTTCTTCCAAATTTTCCTCTCGGCTGCCTCTAAAAGCCCGGAGAGAACCTGAGAAATTCACCTACTGTATAAGGCAACAACATTGCTACTCGAGCAGGAACAACTTAGGGAGCCAAACATGTACGTAGAGGTGTTTTGTCTGCACACAAAACATTCTAAAAACACCCACATCTCAGGAGCCTAAAGACAGAAAAGCCAGATCAGGTCAGAGCCATGCAGTGCGCAGACAGTAGCAGATTGGATATCCATACAGCACGCTTGTTTTTAGTCCTGTTTCAGTGGATTCTGCATGGCAATAACACTGTTTTATTTGGTTTGATCAAAATGCTTCTGCAAATTTTGACTGACAAATATGCCGACCTTTCTCTTTAATGACAGGGGATGATGAAGGAACTAGACTCTCTGAACTGCTCAGAAGTAAATAAAGCAAATGAAGTTACCTTCATTAGAGCCTCTTCCGTTTGGCAATATCAGAATCAACATCGATCCAATCTAGCTGCATCATTTGTTGCTAATTAGTGTCGATGCTTTTAAATCGCACTAACTTTTTGCAGCTATCAGGAGCCATCTGTCCTGCCACTGCTCTGAAGGTAAGTGCTAAAGCAACAATAATCTTAGTGCTCATTATTATTTTCAATTTCTATAATTCAAAACAACAAAAAAGGGAAGTTAACAGTATTTATTAGCAGAACCGCATCAGTCATCAACTCTTTAGCATTTTCTACTAATGATTTTCTTCCGTTTCTACTAGCAGGAACATATTTTGAGCTGCAGAGAACCTTGTTTATTGTAAATTGTGTTTCCTCTGGCAGCACAGTTCAGTTCAGCTTTATTGTCCCACTAGGGGGAAATTAGGCTTGCAGCCACGATAAGTCAACAGCCAACATAAAAAACAAAACATAACAATACATATCAGACAATACATGATCTTTTTAAAAAAGAGCTTCCCACCAGAAACAGACGATAGCTTATGATGAGTGAATCTGTCAGTACAAAGTTCATTTGATGGAGTTCAGCAGGCTAATGGCTACTGGAACAAAGGTTGCCTTAAATCTCTTAGACTCAATCACAATGTCCACACTCACTCACAGACTTTTGAGATTCGTTGCCGCAAAATCCTTGAGGGTTCAGGGCTGTCCCACTGTCAAATCGTCAAGTTCTTGAGGGCTCCCTCACAGTCATTTTGAGCCCTTTATGAACACTTTCTGTATGACTGTATTCGAAACCGCATGCTATACTTGTAGTATGTAGTATGCGAGCAAAAGCGAAATCTCCAGTATGCCAAAAGTGCCCTGATGTCGTACTGATTCGGAAAAAATCTCCAGTATGCATCGGACCACTCTATATCACCTACTGTATCCCACAATGCAAAGCGCTGGAACGCTACAGGATACGTTACAACATCAACAGCAGCTAAAAACCGCTCGTTTTATACATTTTTCGTAGCTATTTCATCACTAAATTCACTTCTGAAAATTTTCGAGGCGAGAAATCAACTGTGTAGATTTAGAATATTAACAGTTTTACAATATTAGATGGCGAATCGAACATTTGCTCCGACGTTTTCAGAGTTTAGAAGCTCCACAAACTGCCGTGAATGCTAGCTAGCGCCTGCCGGGGTCACATCCTCACCAGCCGGTCAGTCATTCTCACAGACCGCTATGAGCTGGAGCTCTCTAGAGACCGGTCTCGTAGACGAGAGGCTTTTATTTCCTTGTCGACGGATAGTTTGTTTAAATATCACAACACAAATGTTCGTTATAAATTAACAGGAACCTGTGTTTATCTGCCTTTTGGAGTTGAAAAGCTCCACAATCGCCCACCGGCGTAGCTCGCTGGAGAGCCTGCCAGTGACAGACCGGCTACAGAGCAGCAGGAAGTGGCGAGGGAAAAGGAAAGAGAAGTGGCGAGGAAAGAGGAGAGGGAAAGAGCCGCCTCTGAAGGGGCAGAGAGATTCCTGCTGAGACAACACGACCCTTTTTAACATTTCTCTAATATCTGTAGTGAGATCAGTCCACTGTTTGGTTGATGTAACTGAAAAAGCAGTTTGAGTAAATGTTGTGGATCAATGTTTTATATTTCCCGTCTCCCCTCGTTGATGATCCTGTTTGACTCACTTCACTATGACCTGTTAGAATAAATAGTTTAAACCTGCAGTATCTTATAAAGTAACTAACAGAACATAAACAACAAAATCATAGTTGTATTTTTTGATAATATTGTAATAGTGGCACAAGTTCGTTTTTTTGTCCAGTGCTTTAAGAGCTGGTTTAAAGGTTAAAGCCTGGTCTAACACACTGCAAAATACATTGCTTTAACTGTCACATACTGCATACTACTCAGGAACACAGTATGTACTGTATACAGTACATACTGTATACTGCGTTCGTCAGTAGTATGTAGTAGGCAGCTTTGAATACAGCCTAAGTCTGCATTTTTGCAGACTTTGCCTGAGGGAATTGCCCACAATTCATTGCGTTGTGACATTAAAGGTCCCATATCGTGCTCATTTTCAGGTTCATACTTGTATTTTGTGTTTCTACTTGAACATGTTTACATGCTGTAATGTTCAAAAAAAACTTTATTTTCCTCATACTGTCTGCTTGAATATACCTGTATTTACCCTGTCTGAAACGCTCCGTTTTAGTGCATTTCAAAAGAATTTCAACGGAATTGCAACGGAATTGCAACAGAATTGCGTTGCCTGGCAACAGTTTGGGTCCATGTTTACTTCCTGTCAGCTGATGTCATTAACATACACTGCAACAGGGAATAAACTGGGACACATTTACAATGTTTACGTTTAAAACCGTGTAATGGTCTAAATATTGTAGATTTGTGACATCACAAATGGACAGAAATCCTAACGGCTTGTTTCAAAAGCACAATTTCTGAATACGTGCTGTGTGTATTTCTCTGTATATTGAGCGCTTCGATACTTTCACAGTATTTATAAAGCACTCAAACCTGCTTTATAATATAAAAGACATGGAAATCTTACTTTTTAGAATATGGGACCTTTAAACACAGGGTTACCACGGTTACCAGGGGAAGCCCGGAGGTGTTACATCCCAGTATCCCAGTTAAGCTCATGTTTTTCGTTTGTTTTCAGTTTTGTTAGTATTTCCTGTTTTATTTTGATATACTCGCCTTGCCTCTCATTTCGGATCCTTCACTTCCTGCCCCCTGTGTGTTTCCCGCGCTTTTGATTAACTGCCCCACCCCAATTAGTTCCACCTGATCCTGATTATCCTGACTCCTCCCTTGGGGAATTACAGTGCTTTACTTTTCGTGGGTATAGCTATGAACGGTGTACGAGAGCAGCCTCGTCTGTGACGATGACGGCAGCGTAGTGATGAGAGAAAAAGAATGAAAGAAGCAGACAGAGAGGGGTGGGTGGGGGGGGGGGGATATGGGTCAGTGTTTGCTTATCTGCAGAGGGATTAAGATTATGGTCAGTAATCTGGAATGCACAGATGGGTGAATGGTCCACCCCCCCACACCACACACACACACACACACAAACACAAACACATTCATGATTGCAAATTTCCCCACTGTGGGACTAATAAAGGAATATCTTATTTTATGAACAGATATATGTGCCTTGTCAACTCAAAGCCAAGGTTAGAGAATCAGAACAGCGAATTGTACAGTCATCGCATATCCAGCACAGCAACAGGTGATTTCGAACTTTGAATTAGTTTCAAAGCATTATTATTATCTCCGCCAAAAGTGGTTGGGGCTCAACCCACACAGCACCCGTGATATTATTTTTCATCCTCAGTGGCAGGGAGGGCTATGGGTACCAGGATAGATTTATACCAGCATGCGGATTTCCCACCTTCTGAATATGGTGAACAGGGTCTGAAATGAACTTTCTCACTGCCTGCCACTGTGGCAGGCAAGTCTTTTTTTTTTTGACTGCCACTCAGAAATTTTATCTGCCACTTTTGAAATGGTATACATGAAGAAATAACATTTTAGATCTAATGTGATTCAATGTTCGATATATTTAACATAAAAAACATTATATACACGGTAAATTACAGTGTTCCAATTACACCGTGGAGGGAGGGTAGTGTACACAGTAATGTACTGTACTTAGTTATTGTCATCTATAGTGGTTATTTACGTAAAAACATACAATTCAAATGATTATGATTATTTAAATATTTGCTTTGATTAAAAAAAACAATTTTATGAAGTTAAAAAGGTCATCATTTTATCTATAATATCTATTTTATATTGATGTGAAAATATCTCCTTCAAACAACTGGATTTATTCAAGTTTCTCGCCAAAAACTTAATTTTACGAGATTACATTTGAACGCATCATGGCACCTCCGTTAACGTTAGCAGCTCCGCTATTTATCCAAGCAGGACTGTGCTGCCCAGCAGCTGCTAACAGCTAACGTTACTAACTCTCATCCTGTTGATTTCAACACAGATTTGTTGTTCACAGTGAACCATTATCAGGGAAAAATAGGGTGCGTCTCCTCAGGTTTAGTAGCGCCATGCTGTTGAGTGCTTTTTTTTTCTCTCCGCCGTGGCTCCGGTCCCAAACAAACTGAAACATGATACAGCGTGCGTCTGCGTCATTGTGCAGCGTAACTGTGGGAAAGCACCAATAAGAGGAATCGATAGTCACGGAGGCATGAATGCCAAGAAATCAGACAAGTATTCCTGTTCTCTATTCCCATCACTAGTGTTTTCCCTGCCTGCCAAAGTGGCGGGTGTCCTGATGATTTCACCCGCCAATGCCAACAATTTACCCGCATTTGGCGGGTGCTAATTTCAGACCGTGATGGTGAATAATGATGATAAGGATGTTAGGGAGCTGGCTCAATCCTCCCTGTGTCTGGACCTACGGAACCACAAGGTCCCACTGGCCCAGGGAGTCAAAGCCCCACTTCCTTGGATTCAGAACCCAGTGGGAAACTCAACACCCACTCTGCTGGTTTTGGGGTGTGGTCAGATTGGCTGGATCTGAATGATCTCTTCGACCACCTGAAGGTGGCTCGCGACCGCAGCTTTACAGCGCTCCCTGCACGGACCTCGCCGCACCGTGGACAAAGTGCTCACTGCGCCCTCTCTCCCCGCCGGGGAGGGACTGGGCCCACTGCTCCCGGTGCGACTGTCAACCGGGGTGGACTGTCCTCAGTGTGCCCCAACCGCGTTGTGCCGCGGCCCATGTAAAAGGCGCCAGGGGTCTGCGGCGATTTCAGCAACCCACCCGACTCGTCAGAGGGCACAAGCAAAACCCCGTGGCGCAATGGTGCGCGCCGGCTGAGGTGGGATCCCAGCCCAGCGGGGTCGGGCGCACCACCGGCCCGCATCGTCGGGGAGGTGGTGCGTGAGGACCCAAAAGATGGTGACGAGAGGTTAACGTCACGCTGCTGTAAAGTGGCATCGGTGTCGTTGTATCGGAGCCGTTTTGCGAGTACGAGTACGAGTACATGAGCACAGTATCGGACCCGATACCCGATACAGTGAAAACAATGGCAACAGTGCCAACAGAGCTAGCAATGTCAACCTGGGGGAACCTGGAGGGTGGGTGCTACGGCGTAATCAGTGGTAGCACATTGCAGAGAAGCGGCCATAAGCTAGCCAGTGAGGCACGCTCACATGCACTAACATTCATGAACATGCACTAACATGCATGAACATGCACTAAAATGCACTCGCGGCCGGCCCGGCTATGTCAACAAAGCACAGAAAAGCTCAGATTACAACACACACAAAGAAACTCAGGGGTTAAATTGGTTAAATAAAAAAAAACTTAGATCTTTACTTGAATGAAAATAGTAATAGTGTAAAATACTAGCTACAAGTAAAAGTCCTGCATTCAAAATATTAAGCTACTCAAGTAAAAGTACACAAGTAGCATCAACATCTACTTAAAGTACAAAAAGTAAAAGTACTCATTATGCAGAATAATGTATATTATTGTATTATATGTATTGATACGTTAATATGTTCATCACTTTAATGTAGCAGCTGGTAAAGGTAGAGCTAATTTTAACAACTTTATATACTGCTAGGGAGTTTAATCTGTAATAATACATTATCATTTATTAGTTCATTACATTTTGTATTAATTACCTGAATCTACAAAGTAACTAAACTTATTCAATTTATTAAACTTAGTTGTTTAAGAGAGGGGAAAAGACGGTATCGGACATGTCTAATTTTAAACACGTGGACAATTCGTTTTACGCAGGAACACGACCTATCATGTGATATATTTGACCAATTGCACATGTTGCAAGGTGTGTGTGTGTGAACAACTTCACCCTGTTCAGCCAGCAGATCTGTGCACACACAGCGCTTCATATTCCAGCAAACATGTCCTCTTCAATTTTCCCTTCACATTATTTCCTGTCATCTCACACTCCACTCCCTAATTTATTTTGCATAATCATCATCTCACTCTCTTTTAATCTTTCGCCCTTCCCCCTGTTTTCATCCTCAGCTTCCCCTCCTCTCTCTTACTTGTTTATCTCCAGCAAAGGAAGATGCAGACCTCCTGAGCTTGGTGAAGGTTCACAACCTCCGTTTGCTGTCAGGAGCCATCTCCTCTTGAGTTCAATGGAAGCCTGAAACACTGACAGCTGATGTGTTGGACATGATCTCAGGGACCTCTGCCAAGCCTAATCATGTCTCTGAATCTTCTAGCTGCACACACACACAAACACACTTCTCATCCGCTATTCCATGCCGTATACTTGGCGGATCCAACCGACGAGAAGTAATCCTTTACTATGGAGATTAACTAGCATAGATAATGTTCTCTGCCACAGATTCCTTATATAATGCATCATCTAAATGTATACAGCCCGGTTGCACCAAATGGCGTGAGTAGCATGTCAAGTCATTTTGCATGCAATAACATCACCTTTGTTGCTTTCGGCGTGTCATTTGTACGCCATGTAGTCTGTACTGACTGCAACGCAAAGCGATCCACGTAAATATGCTACACTCAGAGATCAGAGCTGGTGACGTGGAATAAAAAGCGAGATAGACTGCTGATGGTGGGCGGGAGGGGTGGTGGATGGGTCCAACAAACCCAGGACTTTCAACCAGGAGACCGCTGTTCATGTCCCAAAATGTTGACTTATGTTAAAGTTACGTTAGTGACGTGTTTTCTCTACTTTTGTTATGTTTTTTAGGTAGATATTTAACTTAGTTTACTGTCTGTATTGCAAACTGAAATTCTCCAAGATTCCATCCATGACCGAGATTCAACCCCATCCTACAAAAAAGCCCTTGGTGAGTCGAAGTCATTCATTGAGTGAGTCTTTTTCTTGGGGTTCGTCTGCCTTTTTCTTTCTGACTCTTGTCTGATGAAGTTGTTTTTAGAAAAGGTTAGTCAAATGTTAGCCACATGTTTGTTGGCGTCGTTTTAAAGTTGTTCCTCTGGGATACTATGCAAACCAGCAGCAGGAATGTTGTTTTTTATATTGTTACATGCACTTTTTGAGAGTAGCAACTGGAATGTAATGCTATTGTTATGCTGTTAGAGTAACTGAAAAATGCACTTTTTTAGAGTGGCAGCTGGAATGTTATGTATTTCGTCCTGAATTGTTTTAATAAAAAATGCTAAAAATAAGAATGCTTCTGGTGGCTTAATTTAAGACAAAATTGCTTGTTTGTAATATGCTTTTTGAAGAAATTGTGTCTTATTTTCAGCAATTTTTGCTAATTATTATTCTTAGAGTTGAGGTATAAATTCTTAAAGTCAGCTCAATCAAGAAAGCAAATGTTCTGTTTGAAGAAAATGTGTCCTATTACAAGTTTTTTTTACTAATTGAAAATCTTAATTAAGGTGTAAATTCTTAAATTAAGTAAAAAAAATCTTAAAGTCAGCTTAATCAAGAAAGCACAAAGCTCATTTTAAGTAAACATTTCTTACATAACAGTTTCTTTGCTTGTAATAAGCAAAAGTTTGGCCTATTTTACTAGTTTTAAGACACATTACAGTCTTAAAGTGTCTAGATTTATAGTCTAGTTTTAAGTATTCTAGCCAAGCAAAATGTGCTTACCCCATTGGCAGATTTTCTTTTTGCTCAAAACAAGAAAATTTGTCAAAATCTAAGAATATTTGGCTTATTTCTAGGAGGGCTGTTTTTGCAGTGTGGACATTGAGAGTTACTCAATGGAATTCATATTTTCCTTTTAAAAATATTGAAAAAATTTGAAACAAATAAAAAATGACATCAAAAGCAATACAGCTATAAAACTGCAACTATTCACTCTCAATTTAATTATACCCCTGCGACAACGTAGTCGGTATATAGGTATATAGCGCTCCGCGTGTCCGTCCTTTCGTCCGTTCGCGTGTCACACTTTTGTTTCCGGAGCAGAACTCGGAAACTATTTAACTTAGGAACTTCAAAGTTGGTATGATGGTTGACAGTGTGGTCTAGTCGTGCCTTTTGGGGGTTAGAAGTCCAGGGTGCCCAAAATCTTTGAAATTTTGGCCAAATACTGTTTTTTTCTTTACTTCAGTTTCATTTCCGGAGTAAAGCGCGTTCCATTACTTCCAAAAGGGCAAAACCTTTGGCCCTACTTTAGTAGGGGTCAAGCAGTGAGCGGGGGTATGTGAGCCATGCTCACTTTTGCCTTGTTTAATTAATTTTCATCATGAAATTTAGAAGTATGTATTTATTGATTAAGAGCTGCATAGTTGGCTAGTTATGATAATAACGACTAACTGCTGTTAACTTCTGTTTTCATATCTGACTGACGACTGCTGACAGTGTTCTTCACTTTAACTGCTTATGTTACCGTTAGCTTAACAGACTGACACGACTAGTGCCGAATCCTGAAGGTCCAGATTCCAAACTCGTAAGGTAATAAGCTTAAAATGATATTATGTGCTTAAAAGTTTAATGGGAAATAGCAACAGCTCTGTTCAACCACTTTATGTCATTTACACTCTGCTGACACTACCGCTGCAAGCTAACATTCTAAAATTGACGTGAGACAATCACCTAGATTGATTATGTAGAAAAAGACAGACCACTCTCTTGGTCTTTTGGGAACAGCAAAAAGGAACAATCCTCTCCTTATTATTTTCATACATTTCAGCCAATACACACACCAGCATGCAGAGAGAGAGAGAGAGAGAGAGAGAGAGAGAGAGAGAGAGAGAGAGAGAGAGAGAGAGACAACAGTCAGGAACTTCAACTCTCACTTGCTACAGCACTTTAAAACACTGTTGAATATGGACTTAAAATTGATCCTGGGGAGATTTTGTTCAATAACATTGAAACAAAAACAATCCCATAATATTCTACGTTCTGACTCTCAGTACATCTCCCGCTGGTCAGGAGTTCAGTTGATGCATATAATGCATATGTGCAGCACCAAGACTAAAAAATCTAAAGATACGTTCACCAGTAGCATCATTCTGATCCGCTCTTACAGCCCTGGGGTAAAGAGCAACGATTAGAGGAGTCGAGGAAGAGTTTACATCCGGTAAACTGCATAAATCACAAAGGTGATGGGTGAAAAATGTTCAATATCACAGGGAGGGATAAACATCCTTCAGCCCAGAGGACATGATGTGCATCCAGTGATGTATAAGCAACCAGGGATAAGTCGGACGTACAGTGGGTGTGTACTGTATGCCCTGGCCAGAAAGTACTTGTTTCTTATTTTTTGCAAAGAAGAAACTATCAACTACAGTAACAAGATGAAGAAGGTTGATTATGTAAGACACCTACCTCTCTTCTAGTGTTTTTAATGCTGGTTTAATATGAAGGGAAACAGTCTGTCTGGCACTATAATCAAAGCTTTGTGGATCACGTCGGACCATGTTTTAGAGTGCGACTTGGTGACAGCTGCCAGTTAGTTGTACTTCAGGTTTGACAGGTGGCAGACTAATGGCTTTAGGTGGAAAATACAGAATAAAAACATCAATCAGGTAGTTGCATGTAAGCAATTCACAGGTGAGTAATTACAAAAATATAAAAACAAGTTTGCTCATATGTAGTGCACTGCAGGTATATATGTGTGGTTCATTCAAAGACATATTAAGGAATTTACTTTTTATAGTTAATGTTATGCATGTATTTGTAGATATGTGTGCATATGTACAGTATATGTGTATTAAAGTGGCAGTAGGCAGTATAGTTTTTGGCATTATTGGGCAAAAATTCCATAATAACCTTTCAGCATATTGTAATTCAAGTGTTCTGAGAGAAAACTAGCCTTCTGCTCCTCCTCATGGCTGTTTTCAGGCTTTAGAAAATTTAGCCCCGTGACGGGAGACTTTGACCAATCACAGGTCATTTCATTGAGAGAGCGTTCCTATTGGCTGTGCTCCGGTCATGTGACCAGAACTTGGCGTTCCTTCACCAGATTTCACAATGGCGGCCGGATCACGAACTTTCTCATTTTACGGCTAAACCGTGCACTACAAGATGATTCTGAAAACATCTGAGGAGAGAAATAGGCATTAACGTAACAGAATATTGATTCATATTTGATCAGTGCTGCCTAGTTTAACCATTTGGTCGGAGTTTGCTAGTGATTGACAGCCGGCTCTCAAAGACAGCAGATGGACAGCAGACCTCAGATCAGCTCTTATTGCTTGTTTTCCTCCGGTCTGTGAAATCTTGCTGATGCCGTTAGGAGCACCGGAGGACACAGAGGCACATGATTTTTTTCAGGTTACCTGTTTCATGTACTACTGTCACGATATAGCGACCGTTTTATAAAAATAACTTTTTGTAATCATATTTGCTCCAATCTCGCCTACTTCAGCTTTATGGACAACAAACGTTAACTGAAAGTGTTTTTTAGCACTTGTATTAGTAAAGAAATGTTAAACGTTACTCTGGTTCACTCTCCAGTCATGCGCCAGCTTGCTAGTCCTGCCTTCTGCAGCGCGAGCACGCGTCTATGGCGTGTGCATGCAGATGAACGGCGCACAGGCTCTCTCACTCGGTAGCGGCGTCTGCATGAGCTGCTGGCGCCGGGTGCAGAGGAGCCGGTCGGCAGAGTTTCAGGCGCTATCAATCCACTCAACGAGGGCGGCTTCACCCACAGGTGCTTTGTCGTTTTTTCATTTAGAGAAAATGACTTTCCTTTCCCCATCATGATATCTATGTGCACGCAGCATCAGCCGCCTCACGTATCCAGCCGGAAAGCAGACGGTCCGCGAGGCAAATTATCACGGGAGTAAAGTAAAAAACAAAAGGGAAATTCAACTAACGTTAGTCGGACGTAGTTTTAAAATGTTTTTCCGTACGTTTTCATGCATCAAAACCCATTTCCCATTCACCCATTATCCTGACCACGCACACATGTGCGCGAGCGCACACACACACTCTTCAGCCTGCTTTTGTCCCCTTGTTTTTTTGTTTGGTTTTGTTCTAGGGATGCACCAATACCACTTTTTTTCAGACCAAATACAAGTACTTATATTTGGGTACTTGCCGATTCCGAATACCGATACGAGTACTTCTCTGTGCCAAAAGACCCGCGTTAACAGCCTGCTGGAGGGTGTGAGCGACAAACGGCAGGCTGGGGAGTCCTGCATACGAGGCGGTGCGCCGCACCCGGCTCTAGCTCGGCTTGGAAAGGCTCGGGGCGAAGGCGGCTCACAGCCGAAGCTTTACAACGCTCCCCGCCTGGACCTCGCCATACCGTGGACAACGGGCTCGCTGCGCCCTCTCTCCCCGCTGGGGACTGCCCCTTGCTTCCGGTGCGACTGTCGTCAGTGCGCCCCAACCGCGTCATGCCGCCAGATCAGGGCTCGGCCCACGTAAAAGGCGCCAGTGGTCTGCGGCGAAGTCTGCAACCCACCTGACCCGTCTTGAAACGCGGACCAAGGAGTCTATTGCATGCGCGAGTCAGAGGTTGCAAGCAAAACCCCGTGGCGCAACGAAAGTGAGGGCCGGCGCGTGCCGGCTGAGGTGGGATCCCGGCCCAGCGGGGTCGGGCGCACCACCGTAAAGTGGTATCGGTGCCGTTGTATCGGAGCTGTTTTGCAAGTACGAGTACATGAGCACAGTAACAGACCCAATACCCGATACTGGTATCGGAGCCGATCCCAGCAGACAAGTTCTTCTCTTTGTCCGAGGCTGCCAGACCTGGGATCTGTGACATACCTATTCCGGTTTGAATTTCACCAAATGCTGTTGTGTTTTCTCTTTTGCCGTTGTGTTTTGCACTTCAGGGCCACCGTAGTAAAATTCCTGAAAAACTACTCAACACACATCAGTGTCATGGTAAGAAGAGCTAATAAAGATTATTTTCAAGGTATTATAGTTTCACTTGACATTTTACACCTCCAGATTTACATTAAGCCTCCTTAATCCTTTTCAGCTGGATCCCTGAAAGACAGTGTGACCTATTTTGTGCATCTCCTGTTAAAAAAGTTTGATTTCACTGTGTTATGAAATCTTGGTGAAACAAGTCACGCATTTTGATGCTACAGGAGGCTATCAGTGTGTCAGCACAGCGGGACTTAACTGAGAAACTGCAGCCTGAGCCTGAGGTGGTTATCAAATCCAAGAATGCCAAGTCAATACTGCTACTTTTTGGGAGACTTCTGAAAGTCCTAAAAACACGGCAGAGTATGCTGATAATCTGAGATGAGCTGTGTGTTTTGATGTTGCTCCATCAATTAAGATGCACAGCTGTTTTCCATTTATTTGAACCAGAGCTGTACTACAGATCATAGTGCTGTTTGAACATGATGTGTTATTCACAGACTGTATCTTGGGGCTCCCATTAATATTCACATGCCAGATCCTCGTCCAGTTGGCAGGTAAATTTACATCATCCTCATCTGCTCTTGGCCTTCATCTGTTTTGGACACAAACTTCACTGGACTCACAGAAACCAAAAGTAAACATCCACACATAATCAATAAGACTTCTTCATACTTTAGACTAGGGATGCACCAATACGATACCAGTATCGGGTATCGGGTCCGATACTGTGCTCATGTACTCGTACTTGTACTCCCAAAACGGCTCCGATACAACGGCACCGATACCACTTTACAGTGGTGCGCCCGACCCCGCTGGGCCGGGATCCCATCTCAGCTGGCGCGCGCCGGCCTTCACTTTCATTGCGCCACGGGGTTTTGCTGGCACCATCTGACTCGCGTGCGGGTCGGGTGGGTTGCTGACATCGACGCAGACACCGGGAGCAGGGGGCCGTCCCCGGCGGGGAGAGAGGGCGCAGCGAGCCCTTTGTCCACGGTGCGGCGAGGTCCGGGCGGGGAGCGCTGTAAAGCTGCGGCCGCGAGCCAGCTTCGCCCCGAGCCGACCAAGCCGACCTAGAGCCGGGCGCGGCGCACCGCCTCGTAATCGGGACTCCCCAGCCTGCCGTGTGTCGCTCACACCCTCCAGCTGGCTGTTAACGAGGTTCTTTTGGCACAGAGAAGTACTCATATCGGTACTCGGTATCGGTGAGTACCCAAATGTAAGTACTTGTACTTGTACTCGGTCTGAAAAAAAGTGGTATCGGTGCATCCCTACTTTAGACATCACTAAATATATAAGGTAAAATGGTCACGGGTAATGTAATATTTGGACCAAAATGAATCATCACAGCATTGGTTTAGGTTTGGCCGATGTAAACTGATAGATGAACAGTATTTTCAGGGATGCACCGATCCAACTTTTTCAGTCCTGATACCGATAGCAATGCCTGGGCTTTTGGTATCAGCCGTTACCGAGTACCGATCCGATACCAGTGTTTAATTAATAAGCTGTATGCCTCACTGTGTGGAAGGGGCTGGGATCATTCATTTATGTGTAAGGCAACATCGGGCTTGACTTAAACATTGTTTTCCTAACTTTGTAGAACAATCTCATTGAACAATGGGGTAAAGACTTTAGAGCTTATATCTCAGATAAAGTTTGGCGGTTTGCAACTGATTTGATCCATTCAACATCTATCTGTGTAAAACATGGATTATTACGATTTAAGACAATTCACAGACTCCATTTCTCAAAAAGCAAACTCTCAAAGATGTTCCCAGGAACGGACCCAACTTGCTCCCGTTGCCATCGAGACGAATGGCCTGTGTGTTTGAAAATGGCCATGCCGTTTTTTCCTCGCCAAAATTTAGCGCAAATTTTGAGCATTATTTAGCCTCCTTCGCAACAAGCCAGTATGACATGGTTGGTCCCAATAGATTCTCTGGGTTTTCTAGTTTCATATGATGCCACTCTAGCTTTAAAACTGAGCCCGCTACAACCTCCAAAAGACAGTAAAGTGCCCGGGTCAGCCGGCAGGCTGTCGGATTTTTAAGAGGTTAATTAGAAATCGATACAGCGTTTCGGAGAATCAATACAGTATCACAAAACATGAGTATCAATATTTTCTTACACCCCTAGCGAGAAAAAAAAAAAAGACGAATATTACAGCTGTTAGAAACCACTTATTTATTAGGACGGACAGTTGAGCTGTACTCTGGTGAACTTGACAAAAACTTTACGGTATTTTAAGTTGAGGGTCATTTATATTTAGTATGTGCTATCAAAACGCATGTTCAAAATAAGAAATTGCTACAGGAATGAAAGGAGCGTGACTCAAAAATCAATGTTTGAGATATAAAAAGAGCATTAAGAGGATTCATATTTCCAGGGCTGAATTTCATCCAGGAGATCATATTTCCGCCACAAAAGGAAATATGTCACTAAGCAGGATTTGGCTTCTCATTTCCTCTGGTGAGGAGAGAGCGATTAGTGTCAGACAGACTAGACTGGGATTGTACAATATGTGCACACAGTTAGTCTCAATATAATGTACCCTTAAATATAAAAGCCCATTTAGCTGATCAACATGTGCATCATTTGTCCACACTGAATCTCAGGTCAACTCAAAATCAATTAATGAGAGTTATTAGAAGACAGCATCAAAACAATATCAATAAATCACTCCGTTTGAAGAAATTCTTCATTCAGTAATTTTCATTATTACAAATTCAAACACTCAAAATTACACATTACTTTTACAAGTTGCTAAATTCATGCTCAGGAACACTTCAGCAGGAGAGATGCCAACATGCCGCGAAAAGGAATAGTTCCAAATTTTGGAAACGTCACAGTGAAACGGCAGTTAGTGTCTTTAGCTTTAGGAGCTGATCAAATCCTCCAGTAGTAGTGAGAAACTGCTGTCCTCTACCAAAGCCTCCCTGCTGTTAGATCAGGAGGCAGAATGAGGAAGAAATAAATACCCTTTGAGCACAACTACAATCTTTTTAGAAGAGCGGATCATAAACTGTCTCCCTTTTGACGTCAAACAGAAGCATAGCCACATACAGGTTTCCGGGTGGAACAGTATAGAACAACCTCCAGCTAGGTGACCCCCATCCACGGAGTCGCTGATGAATCCCTCGCTGTCTGCCATTGTCATTTCGTCGCTATCACGGACCTGCTAACTCGGGAGCTCACGAGTTCAGCGGTCTTATGGCCTGCGGGATGAAGCTGTCCCTGAGCCTGGTTGTGCAGAACCGGCGGTGGTCAATCATGCAGAGGTTTTTTTCTACTTTTTGGGGACAGGGACAATGGTGGTCTTCTTGAAAACATGTGGGGACTACAGACCGGAGAAGTGAGATCTGCCAGTCGATCTGCACAAACCTTGAGAGCTCGGCCAGGGACGCCATCAGGTCCATGTGCTTTGCGCGGGTTGATCCTTTTAAAAGATCTGCACACATCGACCACCAGGACATCAGGCTTCTCAACACATAGACTTATAACACATAGCTGCTGTCTGCACTTTTTAGTGCTACATTGAGCCACTTTATGCATATATTGCAATACTATTGGAGTCACTTACTTTTACATACAATCCTCATTTTCATAAATATAAAAGGAAAGCAAGATTTTTTTTCTCCATAGGAATGAATGGGAAATCGACATGAAGACAGCTCAAAAACACTCCTCTTTGGGGCCATACAGAGTCACCATACTTTAACGTAGAAACATGATTCAAAGTTGAAACGGGTCACGAGACTTGGGACTTTATTGGGCCAGTTTACATTTTGTGAAATCTTCAGAGCGTTTCAGATGGGTGTGTATTGCGTGGATCGTTAAGGACTAGAGCGCGTGACATCACCGCTAGAGTGTAGGAAAGCTTTAAAATCTTTTGAAATTCTTTCAAACAAATTGCTCCCTAACCCAGAATTTTCACTCTTCATAGATTATTTTTTCATCAAATTGTAGGAAATTTTGTGCTGATCACAGTGATGTAGCTATGGAATCAGTTGGACGTACGCATTTGTCAATAAATGCCTGGAAGTGAGAACAATTCCAGGCTACCTTCCCATAGGGGCTCATGTTAAATTTCACAAAATGTTTTGGATCAGAGCAAAAGTTACTACTTTTGGAAACTGCTGCCGAGGTCACATTTTTGACACTACACACAAATTTTGCACGATATGTTCATCAGAGAGTCCTTACTCGTCTCATAAACAATCTAAGCGATAGGAGTCAGGGTTTTTGTCTGAGGAGCACTTTTATGACATGTACGTCTCTGGTTAAACTGTCTCACTGACGGTGCTTAGCAGTGGCCATCACCACGGCAACGTTTGATTGCTGCTAGACAGACAGGTTATTCACATTAGCCAATCAGAGCAGGCTGACTAACACACACAGACACAGACACACACACACACACACACACACACACACACACACTCTATTTACTGTGTCACAGCCATTTCAGTGTTATTAATTACACCTGTGATTAAAATCCCCCAACTCTCATTGTATGACAACAGGAAACTAGGGATTCACCTAATTTTTCAAAATAAAAGCCCTCAACTCTCACTGTATGATAACAGGAAACTAAACACTGCCCACGGCCCCCCAATTGCCATGGCAACCAGTGACACTGGTTTAACTGGTTTCTAGTTAATGTTATTATATCTTATACATATCTTTTTCATCTTATATATATACAAAGCGTCAGTATTTGATCTGGGAATGAGAAGAGGCTGCACAACTGCACGCTATTATCGGCTGTTTGCTGAAGCCCTTAAACGTCCCGAACACAGTAAAATAATAAGAAAAGAGAAAATACAGGCAGAGGGTTGCACCACCACACACTTCTAGTGGGTCAGAAGTGATGACTGAAAGGGATTATTTATGTATCAGTTTATACTGTACTATGTTTTTTTTAGGAATATCTTACACATTATTCCTTTAAACCTGTGGCCTCCATAAGTACAGCAGTCTTGCTGCTCCCTACCAACCTGTTGAGAATGTGACTAGCTACGTCTGAAACTCACTAGCCTGAGGTTGTAAGGCTGGAAAAAAACTAAAAAAACGTATATCCTTGTTTATGGTATAAAGCTAAGCCATAACCTCCTAATACCTCTTTAATAAGAACACTGATTATGCATGTCCTGTGGTGAAGAGAATGATGTCTCTCATCACCCTTCGTCTTTCCTATATGAGCCATCTGGACCAGACGAGATCTCTGTTACTGCAGTTTGCACAGCTGAATATTCCTGTGGCACTTTATTAAATCTGAAAAGACTTGAATGACCTAAACTGCCCCTTTAAATCACATTCCCAGCCATAACAGGCCAATTTCACACACATAAACCCACTGCGGCTTCACACAATCTGCTGTCTGTCAGGTGGAGGAAATAGAGGCCACGGCAGATTCCAACAACAGGCGGCCAGACGGGCAGGTATAGGCAGAGAGATTAGCACCAGGAGGGTTTGACTTTTAACAGCGGGCGTGCCAGATGAAAAGATGGAGAGATGGATGGTCTTCCTCACATTGCTCTCAGTCTTAGAAATACGAGAATGTCTCCAGGGGGAAAAAGACAGCACCATCTGTGGAGATGATTGAGACGATGACTTTCTTTTCCATGAACACGTCACATATTTCAACCCACTGACAAGTGTGGTTTCACTATGCTGTTTGAGTTTGTACAGAGACAGTAGTATTCTGCACATATTCCAATTATTCCTTGGTGCTACTATGAGAGATTGCGGGACAACCGGTTCTGATTAAAAACTGACCTGCAGTAGCTGTGGAAGAAATATAGTCCTAAAATGGAAAGCCTGTAA
>CAKALU010069418.1:23696-45605 GCA_916700995.1 Hozukius guyotensis | reverse complement strand
AGCTTCCTTACAAACTCTACTCTGGTTAGCTAATTGAAGCACTTGTTGTAGTATTTCTAGTATAGTCTTCACTTGTGCTTAGATAATACATAGTTTCATAGGCTATAGGAAATGTATCACTCATTGCTCTGCATTTAATTTGTCTAACATTTTTTATCTGCATAACAAAAACATACACACATTCAAAGGAGCTTGTTTCAAATGTCATTTTATTGGATGTTTATTTCCATATGCACTAATACATGCTGTATCAACACTGATATATACACACCAGCAAACACTTGTATGGACACCTGATAATAAGATGAGAAGATGATTATGTTTTGTACTGTAAATATGTAACAAACACAAGACCTGGAACTGCACCCAGCAGTGATGTCATGGTGTACTAACATACTCTGAACTTCTACATCTCTGCAGCAAGGCGAGATGTTAAGGTGCTAAATTCAGAGCATATAGCAGCAAACAACTATTTGCAATGTAAAGATATAGAGGAGTAATGTCTACCTGAGCAGAGAATGAAGTCACTCTCCCTCTGTGTGTGTTTTGATCCGGACTTCTACACTCCACTCATACGGTGGATAATGGCATCCAAACCCACGGTGTTGTCGAGGAAGCGTAGCGTTCACCCTCTGGTTCCCCCTCAGGTAAACACTGTTAGCTTTGTCAGCACTGTTGCTATCATTAGCGCTGTTTAGTTTCTCTTTAAAAATCACTTGCTTAAAAAAGTCAGAGGATAAATTAGATTATTATTAGAACATTTATTTGTATGGTCAACCCAAATACTGTCTTGCCATGCCTGTGAAGAGAAGCTCATTTACTGGTGTAGAACAAGCGAGGAGATCTTGCTCCCTGTAGCATGGCACCACGACAGCATCCACATCTGTCAGCCTGTCAGTGATGGAGAGGGCCCAACGCTAAACAGGCCTTGTTAATGGTTAGCATGCACAGAGGCCTTGTATTCCGCATGTGAGCATGCATACAATGCAAACAGACGCTCACACACACACACACACACACACACAGTCACGCTCCACGGTTCAGAGCTGGCAAGCTTTCCTGGAAGGCTGGAATTCCCTTGCTGGTGCAGAGAGGAGAGAAGATAGTAGAGCAGCGATGTATGGAGGAGGGAGGGAGGCACCGGGCTGGAGATGTTGGGGACCCCATCTGGTGTGTAGGGGACTGCGTTTATGTAGTATGCTTGTGCACAAGCGCACGTTATAATGACGGCGTAATTACCCCACCGTCGGACGAGCTGCTCGCTGTTCATGGATAGGTGATGAGGAGGCAGGGGCCATCGCTCTCCCCTTTTCCCTCGCCATCCATCACAATAATAAGGGGAGCCCCAGCAGACGGAGGGAGCTGTAAACTTATGCTTCCCCGTTTTCATGGTGGTGAGCCCAGGGAAACCCCCTCGCTTCCCCCCAAAGGCTCCAGATGCAGGAGAGGTGGGGCGGCCAGAGGACGGCAGCTCGCTCTGGGTGTTTGTGTTATGCAACATTAGAGGTGCTTAAGCCTCATCTTTATTCTGCTGGGACACGTGGCAGAGGGTAGAACCTCCCTCGAAAACTATATGGAAACCAGGCCAGGTGGTCACACTACGCTGAGCATACCTTACTCAACAACAGAGATTCCAGGAGATATTTTTGGATGCTGTTTTTATTACTTCTGTCTCATGACTTTGGCTGGATAAAGGTGCACGTCCGTCCGTCGTCATAAAGCATGCAGGACATGGTCCGCCAAAGAGTCATAAAGCTTTACTTCCACCCCAATGAGCCCCCCATTCCCAAAAAAGAAAACACCAGGCTAGTGTTGTTAAATGCATGATAAAGCATGCAGCTGCAAGTTTCACAGAGTTCCACTAAGTTAAACATCTCTTTATGGCGCCAACTTTGTCCCTCATCGTTCTATATGGGTCAAATATTTCATTGGACATCAAATTGCACTTAACGCGTGTTCGATTAGCCAACGGTGTATCAGTTTGTTCGAGGGAGTGCATGGGATTCTGTCATCTACACAGTGTGATGGCGATGATTGGAGCGAACAATTACTCCTTTAACCAATCACATGTTGTCTTGGAGAGGTGCCCTGCTCACGATGGCAGGCTGCTCTTTAATTAAAATAAGAAAAAAAAAAAAAAGCAAAAACCAGAGAGGGAAACTTACCCTGGGGCTTATTCGACATTATCCAATGATGCCTTCTCCAGAATACCTGACTAAATCTGGCCTCAGCTGAAGAGGAGAAGTCAGCGAGGAAGGAAAAGAAAAAAAAAAAACAATTATCCATCTGCGAATGAGCAGCAGACACTTAATTCAGGACTGCTGGGGACAAAGCCCCTTGTTTAGAGACAGTAATTAGGCAACAACATGGCGAGGAGGTTGGGAAGAGTCGGAGGCGGGGTGGAGTACACCTCTGGTCATCCAAGGAGAGAGAAAAATGGAGGGATAGAGATGAAGAGAGAGTAGACAAGAAGGGGAAGAATGAGAGAGCAGACATGAGAGGGAAGAGTGTGTGTTAGGCAGCATTCTGATGAGTGCAGGATCTCTGCCGACTCCCACCACCATTACAGCAGCGCAGAACATCGCCCCAGGGCTTTGGAATCAAACCCATTACATCTGATACTGGATTTCTCTCTGCTCAGAATTAATGCAATGTGGACTCGCCTTCTCTAAAGCTGGCCAGTGTCGCATAGCATCGCTGCGCAAAGAGCTGCACCACAAGGAGAAAAAAAAAAGAGGACAGGGGAGGAGGAGAGTGAGGGCCTGAGAGTCTGAGAGGGATACTGGAGAGGCAGGCTCGCTGCAGCCGGAGGGGTCATTTCATATTTCAATTCTTTCTATAATATTGAAACTTGCCGTCTCTAATAACTCGCAGGATATATGGGTACACATAAAGGGGCCTACGTATATGTTTATACAGGGGGCCTTGTAATCCATTTGCATAATTAACAGACTGGCATTTGAAAAGCAGAATGTCAGCACAAACAACCTTGGACACCAAACTACCCCGGGTCATTTTTTTCAGCCGTGTAATTGGCTCCTAATGCAGAGGAGTTAAACATAGAGATTTTCTGCCCTTAAAGCAAAAAAAAAAAAAAAAAAAAATCTCCTCTTGTTAATGGGCTCAGCACTCCCGGATTCCTGCCGGTGATTATCAGTCAGCTCGGACTTTTGGAAGTTTAGGAAAGGACCATCAAAAACATCCATTTCCCCCTTTTAAAGCTTCAGTAGGCAGAATGGTTTTGGCATCATTGGGCAAAAATTCCGAGAGAGAACTAGACTTCTGCACCTCCTCATGTCTCTGTTTTCAAGCTTTAAAATAATCTAGCCCGTGACGGGAGACTTTGGCCAATCACAGGTCATTTCAGAGAGAGAGAGTGTTCCTATTGGCTGTGCTCCGGCTGGTGGGCGGTGCATGGTATGTCCGCTACTTGATCTCAACATGGCTGCATGTCACAAACTTTCTCATTTTACAGCTGAACAGTACACTACAAGATGTTTCTGAAAGCATTTGAGGTGAGAAATAGGCATTAACGTAACATAATATTGATTCATATTTGATCAGCGCTGCCTAGTTTGACCATTTGATCGGAGTTCGGGAGTGATTGACAGCCTGCTCAGAGACGGAAGCTGGACGGCGGACTCCAGATCAGCTCTGACTGGTTGTTTTCCTCCGGTCTGTGAAATCTTGCAGATGCCATTTGTCTCATGCACTACTGTCAGGATATGGTGACCGTTTTATAAAAATAACTTTTTTTAAAAATCATATTTGCTCCATTTCCACCCACTGCTGCTTTAAATCCATCAAATCCTCCCTCTTGTATCTGCAATGTGACACTTCCTTCAAACTTAATTGAGGCCACCTATTGGTTATAAATGAGGATTGGGAAATGAGTGCTTCATTTTGTCTGCGCTGCACCGTAGTGGAGTGAAGGCAACACGTCCGTCCATCTCTGCCTCCTCGTAGTGACACGTCTGATGTAATGTTTGCGTAAGCGACCGTACTCTCTGTGGCTACATCGCTGGCTTTGCACATCGTCCCGAACACCATCTCACTTGACAGCTACATGCAATCTCAAGCAAATTGGCAGTGCATATAGGATGAAACTTTATGTAAGGCAGCAGCGCCACAGCTGACACGCAGCCAGCGAGGGTTTGGTTTGTGCAACAGCAGAAGCTTTTTTGGCACTATGAGAACACTTTTAGAGAGTTTCTTTATTGAGCCATGCAGGGAAATGGTTATAAATAAAAGTCCTCGATGTCTTTCATTGAACTTTTTTGAACCAATTATTAAAATTAGATCCTTATTTAGGACCACACGGGAGAATTTTGATGAATTGCGTGATTTAGTTTTATATACAGACTACGCGAGTCCAACCAGAGTTCAAACTTTATTCATCAGCAGGCTAATGGGGTTCAACCGACATATTGCTTTGCCAATTTATCAGACATATAATGATTTTTTTACTATATATTGGATATCAGCCAGTTATGTTACTACATTAAAACTGCTATGAAATGTAATCACATATGTGCACAGATGCTACAAAAAATGCTTCATTAAAAGCAAGTGGTTGGTGTGCCCTGTGTAACGGAGCTGCTAACCTAAAGAAAATGTTATTTGTTAGTGTTTCAAGTGTCTCTTTATTGTCTGTTTAAGAGGTTTTCCCAGCCGTGTCGCCAGGAAAAAATGTTGGCATTGTACGTTTCTGCAAACCATGCATACGTTGAATGACAACGTTATTGCATTCGGTCAGTGCAAGTGAGGTATTACAACGAGCAACGCACACAGCAAGTGATGTAGTATATCGAGCGACCGTTATTGAAAGATATGTGGTATAATAATGAGAATAACTACTAAGAAATTCCACTGAGGGCGGGACGGAGTGGTGGTGGATGGGTCAAACAAACACAACTTTGACCCAAGAGGCTGCTGTTCGTGTCCCGTGTGAAACCAAACCTTATGTTGTGGCGTTACGTTGTGGCGTTACGTTGTTACGCTACATTGTTACGCTACATTGTTACGCTACATTGTTACATTACGTTGTACATTACATTGTTACGCTACATTGTTACGCTACATTGTTACATTACTTTGTTACGCTACATTGTTACGCTACATTGTTACGCTACATTGTTACATTACGTTGTATATTACGTTGTATATTACGTTGTTACGCTACATTGTTACATTACGTTGTATATTACGTTGTTACGCTACCTTGTTACGCTACCTTGTTACGCTACCTTGTTACGTTGTCACATTACGTTGTTTGACATGAAAATGGTCCAACATAAAGATATGGGGACCTGCACAAAATAGCAGCCTTTGGCCAATTTATAAATAGCTACTAGTTGGATAAAATTCAGTTCAACCTTTTTTCTTGACTTGTTCGAATAGCTACAGGTGTAGATTTCTTGCTATGCAAAGGAGCATTATCATCATCTTGTTGAAATTAGAAATGAGATCTTGTTGAAGTCTGGTTCTATATGAAACCAATACTCCATTTTCAAATAGAGGTAAAGAGACGTTTAAGGTCATTTAAGGTAAAGAAGCATCTCGTACAGGAGTGGAGGTGCACTGCTGATGCATTTGTGCCTTCAGATGCACAGAAATGTCCCAGACACTTGTGGCTGTCTCTTGTCATCAAATCTGACGTGCAAGTCAGGAAGCGTGAACTGAATAAAAAAAAAAAAAAGAAAAGAGAAAAAAGCCCGTCCCTCTGGCACCTGTCCTTCCACGCCGCTCCCAGGAAAGAATTGAATTCCGGGATTTGCCGGACGCTACGTAGCCTTTGGGATGTAATCTCACACCCACACACCTATTAACCTCTACCAGCAGAGAAGTTGGAATGACTTTCAAGCTCCAGTGGGTCCAGTGCAGGATAATGACTGTGGTGAGTTCAGGTAATGTGGTTAGCGCGCTGTTGGGGCCAAGCTGTCAGCTCCGTGGCAGAGTTAGAGGCTGGGGGTTGGTAAGAAACTCGGAGGAGGGAGAGAGGGAGAGAGAGAGAGAGAGAGAGAGAGAGAGAGAGAGAAGCTGGACCTGACAGGGCCTGGGAGCAGAGTCAGCGGCCTGGGATCAGTGGCACAGCCTGAATGGATCAGACATCTTCCTGCAGAGAGCTCTCTCCTGATGCCTCAACACCACACATAACACACACACACTCCTGCATCTACACATGTATACATGCATGTGCACAAATACTCAAGTGTGCATGTGCCCAAACTAGGGCAGTCAATCGATTAAAATATATAATCGCGCAAATTAACCTTTTTATCTGTTCAAAATGTACCTTAAAGGGAAATTTGTAGTATTTAATCCTCTTATCAACATGGGAGTGGACAAATATGCTGCGTTATGCAAATGTATGTATATATTTATTATTGTAAAACAATTAACAACCCAAAACAATGACAAATATTGTCCAGAAACCCTCACAGGTACTGCATTTAGCATAAAAAATATGCTTACATCATAACATGGCAAACTGCAGCCCAACAGGCAACAACAGCTGTCAGTGTGTCAGTGTGCTGACTTGACTATGACTTGCCCCAAACTGCATGTGATTATCATAAAGTGGAGCATGTCTGTAAAGGGGAGACTCGTGGGTACCCACAGAACCCATTTTCATTCACATATCTGGAGGTCAGAGGTCACAGGGAACCGTTTGAAAAATGGCCATGCCAGTTTCTCCTTGCCAAAATTCTGTGTAACTTTAGAGCGTTATTTAGCCTCTTTCGCGACAATCTACTATGTCATGTTTTTTTCTAGTTTCATATGATACCGGTACCTTCACTCTAGCTTTAAAACTGAGCCCACTACGACCTCCAGAAGGTCGATTGCGTTAATGCGTTAAAGAAATTAGTGGCGTTTGCGTTAACACATTATCACGTTAACTTTGACAGCCCTATCCCAAACAGACACAAGCCCGTTTCTGCAGCTCAGATGCTCCCTTCTTTCCCTTACAGTACGCTCTTCTCTCTTAATCTATCTTCTCCTCCTATCGTCACCCTCCTCTTCCTGTCTCCATCCCCCAAGTGAAGGTGCTGCAGGGAGGGTGGAGGGGTGAGCACTACATGACTTATTACTCATCCAGGCCTTTGGTGGACCTCAGAGCCGCATCGATGCCTGCTGGCAGTAGCGTGGAGCTGTGAACCCACACTCTCCTTGTTCGGCCTGTTAGCTTGTCAATCAGCCGTCCGGCCGGCCAGCCTGTCAGTCTCTGAATCAGCCATGCAGCTCTCTCTCCTCTCCTCCCCTGGTCTATAGGTACTCCCACCTTTCACCCTCTGCTCCTATAACTACATCACCTGAGAGGCCTCAGGGTGTGCTCTTCACGCAGCTCCTTCTCTTCCTGTCCGGCTCGCATGCAGACCCTCGGCCGCCCCCCCCCTTGCACGGTCTCCTATTTCACCGCAGGAGCCCTGACTCACACCCAGGCCAGTCGGAAAAATGAGCCAGCCATGCAGAAGAGATAAGATGCAGAGAGGGAAGGAACGCAACCAATAAAAACACATCATTCAAAGTGAGGCGATAAAGAGGGAAAAGCTAGAGGTAGAAGAGGATGTGGCAGAAATATATTTAGTGTATTCTTGGCCAGTTTAAAGGTGCAATCTGCCCATTTGGTTCACACATTGCGCCTTTATCCTCTGCCAGAGACCTTATCTGTGACATTTAAGAAATCAAAAACACATTCTCCAGATCAATTATCTCTTATTTGCTTCAATACTAAAATGTTTTTTTTAAATCTGGGTGAAATGCTGAGATATCGAGCATCAAAGATTTGACGTAACAGCTGGCGAACGGCTTCTTTTTAAATATTTAATCCTAAAAGGGTCAGCTTTCACAAACAACAACATGCCAGAATAAATGCTCCCCAGAATATGAATGAACACAAGGATGCTGTTACAAATACCGGATAACAATTTCGATTTTTTTTTTTTAAATCTAAACGTTTCTGATTTAAAGATAGAGTTTTTTTTTATCTGACAAGAAAGAGAAGAGGCAAGAATAATTAACAGCTTGGCTCATCCCTTGCTTTCTAAACCCTGAACCCTTCTCTGTCTGGCCCATTTGCGTCGGTGTGTCGTCACAGGGCCGGGGGATTTAAGCTAAGCCATATCAGCGGCTGAAAAGGACTCCTCTGAGAAAATACGCTGGCCTGGATGTGGCAAATATATTGCTGTAATGCGTTTTGCGTTCGCAGGGGCCAGAGATCAACAATGGAGCCAGCTGAGGCAGACGCAGAGAGCTTTGCCTCTGGTAGAGTGCTCCTCAAGGACCCGGGATGCACATGTCGTAGTTTAGCACAGACATGTTAGATTCTCAACAAGTACATGCTCCATTCAACCTTGAGCTGCAGCGAAAGGCAAGAGCAACGGCGGTTGCTAAGATCTAAAGTGTTTTGAACCTGAATCTGCAAAGTGCAAGTCCACTCAGTCATGAAGACAGACCCCAGGGACGGGTCACAGCATTACTCCTGATCCGGCCTCTTCATGCAAATATACATCAAACACTGTAACACACACACACACACACAGTCACACACTGACAGGAAAACACACTAACACATGGACAAACATGCATGAGTGCACACAGAGACACGTTTTGACAGGAAAGAACGATGTGAGAGGAAAAATGTGCATTTTTGGATCTCAAATATTACTTCTATATTGTTTGTCTTGTGATAATCATTGATTCTCAACATGGGGGTCGGGACCCTCCAAGGGGTCACAACTATATCTGAAGGGTCAAAAGATGATTACCAATTTAAAAGGAGAACACCACCGATTTTACACATCAAAGTCTGTGTACAGGTCTCGGGGAGATGATGATGTCATTTTAGTCAGTGTCAGTTGGGACTGAAGACTACAAGTTTGAAAATTAAAGGTGGTGTGGTGGTGGTGTGGTTGCAAATTGCAACCAACTGGGTACCCCTCCCCTCACTCCTCCCTTTCCCGTTGTGAAATCTGCAGCTCACGTTACCGCAGTTTCACAAGCGTGTCGGAGAACTACGGTGGCCTTCAGGTAACGTAAAAATGCTAAAGGCTCTCTCTAGAGCCAGAGTTTGGTTTGTCCGTTCTGGGCTACTGTAGAAACATGGCGGAGCAATATTGCGGACTCCGTGAAGAGGACCTGCCCCCTATGTAGATATGAAGGGCTCATTCTAAGCTAACAGAAACACAACGATTCTTAGTTTTAGGGGATTATACACATGTAGACAAAAATCAAATATCGCGATATTATGTTTTCTGATACTGTATCGATTCTCAAAAACACCGCATCGATTTTTAATTAATAGTTGACATGCAAAGATTAACTCGGTCAATACTTTATTTCATTTGCAAAGAGATGCGCCCTCTCAGTGTATGTGCTCTCTCAAAGTAGCACTATGATGTTAGATGTTAGAGGGACTGTGATAAATGCAGATCCCACTGTTCTGATAGCATAAAAAAGTAAACTTTCTTTTTACTCAGATTTTATACATATGGTGGTGCGTTCTTTATACTGACAGTTTTCGATTCTTGCCAATACACAGCCCTAGAAAACATAGTTATGAATATCATATTCTATTTCTGCCAATAGATCCCTCGAAAACCCTTTAAACACTGGCCCTTTAAAAAACTCTGGGGGTGTGGAGTTAGAAAGAAGTGAGATTAGCAGAACTCCGTAGCCCGCTCCTCCTCTCTGCTTGAGGCTAGCCTCGAGCTACATTAGCTGCTACTAGCATAACACGCCCAAATCTCTGACTGAACTGTTGGCAATTGAGTTGCATTGTGGGTAATGTAGGCACCAGGTTTTGACAAGCAAGAAGAATGTATGGAATAAAATGAGAAGTTCAGGATAGAGTTACCTCTTCAGGTGTTTAAAAATTATTGAAATGAAACAATCACACCTGCAAGCTGTGATGAAAGCTCTCTACTGACTTTCTTACATGATTTATAACACAAGAATATAAGCAAACTGCAAATATGAAGGTATTACTGCGTGCATACTTCTACCTAACACCGTCCCTCTGTGCACTAAAGCAGACGTTACTAAGGTCAAAACAGAAACGGAGCTAATTGTGCATTCAGTAGAAGTCGCACAATCTCCACGGTGCAATTACGTGATCCTCCTTTCACACACAACTCGCCGTCTAAACTCTGACCTCCGCACGACACCGCGTTATTGGATAATGACGACAGCGACGTGTATGACAATAGTGTTGCTGCCACGCTGTGACAAACGGAGGTGGGGGGGGGGATCGTGACAAAGATGTTAAGGAAGAAGGGAGGCTCATTTAGAGCGCGGTAACATGTTGGGAGATGTATGGGGGCCCCAGCGTGCGGCGCAGCCTTTAAGCAGAGCCTGACCTCCCCAAGGACACGCACAATCCTCCAACTTACACCAGGCAGGGACAGCAGATATTAAAAGGGGGGCCGGCGGCGACACGGAGACTCACCCCCCTGGCTAGAGCGCCTAATACCCTGCAGTGCGAGCTTTTATCTGGCAGACCTTAGTGGCCCACCTGAGAGCAGAGCCAGCTGGGGAGCAGAGTGTTAAGCTGTTGGCTGTCGCTGTGTCATGTCTGTGTGTTAACAGGAGGCCCAGGCTCTGCTGCTGCTGCTGCTGTATCTGAGGGCTTCTGCGAGATGCGTGTTGCAGTTTGATGAGTGTTTCTTGCTGCAGTGCGAGAAAGAGAGAGAGAGAGAGAGAGAGAGAGAGAGAGAGAGAGGGAGAGAGGGAGAGAATCCCTCCCCATCACATTTCCTGCTGTTTCCAGCACGCTTGCACACACATATGCACATATTCACATGCAGGCACGTGCACTCACACACACACACTCTAAAAATGCAGACATGCATGCGAGAGCACACTTGCACGGGAATGCGGTGCACATGCACACGGTGAGAAAGGAAGTGCTTCAGTGACCCAGCACTGTGAGATAAGGCTGCTCTGCAATTCAGAAATATGCAACCTGCATGTTAACAACCCCTGGAGCGCAGCCTCCCCGGGGTGCTCCAACTCCTCTCTCAGCCTCCCCCCCACCCTCCCTGCACTCTCTTTCTCTCTCCTCTCCACCCATCCCTCCATCCCGCAACTCCACCTTGCTTCACCTGACTGCAAACACAGAGACAGAGAGGACAGAACGGGGAGAGGAAAATGGAGGATTCAGAGAGGGAGAGGGGGGAAAGAGGAAGATGTGTGTGACTGCAGAGAGGAGTGAATTTTCTGCTGTGTTTCTCCGTTGGTCTGCAAGCATGTGCGGAGTCCCAGCGAGCTGCTTAGTGCAGAGCAGGGGCAAGAGGGCTCGGGGAGGCGAAACACAACATATGGAGGACTAATGAGGTTCTATTTGGAGGGCTTCTCGCTGCAAAGGTTACACGAGGCCAAATATGAGGGGATGCGGAGTTAAGAGAAAACAGAGGGGATCAAAGTGGCCAGAAAAGGGAACATGTTTAGCCGTAGAGAGCGCTGCAGACGGAGAGAGGAAGAAGAGGGAGGAAAAGAGAGAGAAAGAAAGCGGGAGATCCATTCTCAGTATGTGGAGGGAGATTGGCAGGTTTCCGCACTGGAGATGCTATTGAGAGTGACACGTCCACACGACACAGCCGTAACACATTGGCTTTGATACTAATATCAGTCTTTTTTAGAGGGGAGGTTGATGAAATTTGCATTTAGATTGAAATGACTTGGGGACGGCCAGGAGACCACAGAGGGCCGCAGAAAGGAAGAGAGAGGCGAGCGGAGAGGGGCGGGGTGTGTCTTTGCTTCGGCTGTGGGATGCTCCAGCTTTGCCTGCCCTCTTTAAAACAAAAAAAAACACACCCTGCCCACTTGAGAACACATCTCCTCCGCACCCCCTCTACATACCAACACACCCTCGCTGAGTAATACACACCTAACATGACTATTCTCTGCTGATTTGATGCTGTAGAGTTCCCACTTGACTGGGTCAAGGATGCAGGGGAGCTCTGCACAGCAGCCCCCCCCCACCCCCTCTGTTCTCCAGCTACACACATGCCTGACATTTGCATCGTCCAGAGACCGGAGGAGCCACGAGGAGGAGGAGGAGGAGGTGGGTAGTGTGCTCAATTTGTGTCTTAATCACATTAAAACGGTCCTGTGCAATTTTCTAAACAATTTAACGAGGGCTGTGCCGACTGAGACGGATAACGCACTGTGTCCTAATATTGAGCCCCGGCTGCCTAATGGAAGAGAAAGCAGGCACTTTATTTCTCCTCACGCAATATTGGCACTGTATTGTTTAGCTAATATTATCATAACATTCAATAATGTTGGGGGGGGGCTTTGGAAATATATTGTTTATCTGGCATCATCACTGAATCTGTGTACAGTTTCTTTATTGGAATGAGTTTATCAAACACAATACTCAATAGTCAGTATGGAAACTTTACATTATCAGAGTCATCAGGCATTGTTAATTTGCTTTAACGCTATTTCATGTGGAAAACTGTGATGTCACCCACTTCTGTGCACCAATCAGAAAGGCTTCGTCCGAAAGCGCACACTATGCACTACATGCTCAACAGGTGTACTATCGTTCAACATACTTTTGTGTGAATAAACAGCAGTACGTATCTTTTCGGACGCACTGAGCTGCAATTTACGTCGTCACTTCCTGAGAGCCTCCTTGCCAGTTGGAGACGTGTAACCATTTATGACGGCGTAGTGTCCAGCTTTGCATTCTGTAATATTTCAACGGAAATAGTTTACGATTGGCGTACTCTTGGTTTCATGCTAAGGTTCCGGACATACTAACAAATCTCACATACTGTTTTAGCGTACTAATAGTGCCTTGAAATGAAACTCGTGAGTTTGTGTTTACAACATGGGAAATCGTGTACACAATATGCTTGGCGTTCAAGTGATTATGTCGTGAGAACGCCGCTGCTAAGCAACGGCAATATTTACGTTACTGTCGGCATCTAGAAACCACAGATGCTAACAATTTAGCAAGCTAGAAAGTGGGTAGCATATTGGCCTCCGCCATTTCGGACAACGTCAACGAACACGTCACAACTCGTGAACTCGGAGCTTTCAGAAACTTGAACATGGCAAACACAACCCCATTTGAAGGCACCATATATATATTAGTATATTAGTATGGAATTTCGAACGCAACCACAGCTGTGGTACTGTTGGCTTATGTTGCCTTTTTTCTTATTATGTATTTCGTTATGCCTATTTAATGTTATAGACAAATAGCTGAGATTCGAAAATGTACAGTAGTTTAGTTGCAGTGTCATGCTATCAGGAGAATACTACACCTCAGTTATCCCTGGAGGTATATTGTTTGTTATGGGATCATAGAATTGAATTTCTTGTGGTTATTCTGTGACATTTCCACCATTACAGACACTTGAGTCAGAATATAATAATATTTTATATTATTTTAAGATTATTTTGAGGGCTTTTTGTCTTTACTCTTGTAGAGAAACATTCAGAAAACATGGGGAAATGTTTTCCGAATGTGTGGGGACATTGCGGTTATATGGTATGCAATTTTACCCCAAATTATTTAAGATTTAAATGTAATAATTTAAATGTTTTCATTAAATGTGTAACATTTTGAATGCTTCTCTGAATATCTTAACATAAAAGCACATTAAAGCCTGTGTTTTCGCAGGTATGACGATGAATTAGATGGATTTATTTGACAGAATAATACACTTAATATTCCTTTCTACATTGTTAACTGCTTTCCACCATCCCCTTGATGCTGTTTTGTTAATCTTATGTCTGTCAAAGTTAAATATTTTTGACTAACAGCTGAAAGAGAGTCTCACCAGCCACACATCCATACAGTACCAGCATCAGGTTGACAACGAGGCTCTTCCAGAGGACAAGAGCACCACCTTGTGTTAATATTTCATAAAGGCACCACACTCAGCCTTGACTTGTATTCTGGTCACACAAAGCTCAGTGAGTGCAACCCAACACAGGTGGCTGAGGACTTCCTGACTAGACAACTTCCCTACTGTAACAATTACGCGGAAATGAATAGCCTGTCAGTGTCTCATTATGTCGCCATAAAAGCCCAAACCACAAAAGCTGCATCTGCAGAAAAAGGAAGCAAAGCTCTTTATGGAAGAAAAAGACATTTACCATATAGATGAATCTATTTAATCAGAAAATCTGCCGGAGCAGCTTCACAAAAAAAAATAGATGTGGATCTTAAGACTGAATACTTCATTAATCACTTGTTGAAATTAATATTCTGCAGTGTAATTTAGAGATCAATATGAAGCCAAGAACAAAAGGGACTATGCTGCAGTTCTATATAAATCAATAGGATGAAGTCAATAGGATTATAAGGTGAGCATATTAATAACTACACTACATGCAATCTGCATCATGCATTAGGGACTGAACTTGCGCTCATATGACCGAAACCACAAGAGTGGCTCAGTGTGGCCCAACGGGAGGATCAATACAGCATGTTTATTAAGTGGTATCCTGTTGAAATAGCCGCGGATTTCTCCAACCACCGGACCATTAAAGTGTATTAACGTCTGCTGGGGAGGCCGTGCTATATGCATTAAGTGGGTGATGGGATTGCATTAAGTGTTAATAGCAACTTACAATGCCACATCCCCTCCGAGGATTCATAATCTTCTGTGTAAAACAATTTAATCCTCTCTGTCAATATAATCCTGCTGATATTATTAAAAACGCTCGTGATGACATGTTGATATTACTATTTTGCCTCGGAGCCAATAACTTTAATTTACCTGGTGGGAGGGAGAGCGTGTGTGTGTGTGTGTGTGTGTGTGTGTGTATGTGTGTGGGTAACGGAGAGAGAAAATGAGTGCTCGGCAAGATGATGATGGGGGAGTGCAAAAGACATTTTAGTGATGAAGAGGCCCCAGGGGGGAAATAGCTCTGAACTACCTGGGTACTTACATTACAAGTTACGGAATCAAACAGATATCACACACAGGCGCACACACACACATACACACACAGTCGAGATACCGCAGCTTCTCAACCATCAATTTTAATATACCTACTGATGTTGGTGATGAGTAGGAAGGGGGTTTAAGAGAGTCAGAGTGGGGAAAGAAGTAAGAGAAAGCAGCTCAGCGCTGATACAATTCTCCATATTTAAAACAGTGAGTGATTACCCAGCCTCCTGTTTTAAAAGAGAGAGCGAGAGCGAGACGTATTATAACCAGAGTAGGACACCACTCGGAGGACTGCCTCGCTCTTGTAATTCATGAAAGGCAACCATGTTTTTCAGAAAAGAATGAGAGAAAGTAGGACGTGATTTAATGTCTGAGGGGAGATTTTTAAGCCACTCTTAAAGGCTTAGCCGTCCCCCACTGCACCTTAATAATGGGGCTGCCATTTGTCCAGAGTCATAGGCTAATGGTCAAATCACCATATGAATGCAGCACAATGTGGCGCGCGCCTGTAACATTTCTATCATCACTCCAGTGTGAGGATCACTGCATGGGTTAAAGGGGATTTGAATTAAAAGTACCGCTAGTAGCCAGCAGGTGTCAGTGTAGGCCTCAACCCCGACCCGCAGTCAACTGAAATGGGGATTGAACCTTGAGTGGAGTACAGAGGGGAGCGGCCTGCAGTGGACTGGCCAGCCAGAGCCGCACTGCATCAAACACAAGGTGGGTAAATTGCTATTAATAAGCAAGAGCAGGCTCGGCTGGCCGGTGTGACATGGCCTAGTCCGGGATTTATGGACCCTTTGGCCCGCGAGCATCTTATAACTCATTCAGTGTAACTCATTTTTAACCATCAGCGAGTGTCGGATACTCAGGACATAAATTTGTCCCACCCGCTGTGGCAAGTGAGTGAGACCATCACTTTGTGTGTGTGTGTGTATGTGTGTGTGTGTGTGTGCTCTATTTGGACTTTAAAGTCATAAAACACCCTCCCCCCACCTGGAAGCAGACCAGATACACAGTACACACACTGAGCCAAGCAGCAAGAGGAGAAGAGAGGGTGATGACACTGTAAGTTCATCCACCTGTTTTTGGAGTTTTATTATTGTGTTATGCTGCCGTCTCTTCCGGCTCACGCAAACATTTAACTGCTCCTGTGTGGACTTTGTCCTTTGTTGCCAGTGGCTACGCACAGAGAGAAGTTCCCCGTTAACCTGATTAGCCGTGTGTAATCTGTTTAATGATAAGGCTCAAAGCTTGTAAAAGTCACACCTAGGTGACAATATACAGCCTGTATAAGAAAGACTATGAAAAAATACTGAAAGGATTAATGTCTTTCTCTGCTATAAAGTTACTGTTCTCTTTTAATTGTTTTGGTTTTTCTTGTCTGCACAAACTGAAACTCAGGGATGGAAGTAGTACTAGGGCTGCAACTGACGGATTATTTACATTATTGATTAATCTGTTGATTATTTTCTCAATTAATTGATTAACAATGACTAATATTGTCCAGAAACCCTCACAGGTACTGCATTTAGAATAAAAAATATGCTCAAATCATAACATGACAAACTGCAGCCCAACAGGCAACAACAGCTGTCAGTGTGTCAGTGTGCTGACTTGACTATGACTTGCCCCCAAACTGCATGTGATTATCCCGTGGTAGCAACCTGTCAATCACAAGGTAGCCACGCCCTAAAGCACACCCTGCTTTATGGTCTCCGTATGGTCTACAACTCCTTGGTTAAACCTTTATCACCCGACTCAGTAGTTCTCATCTGCTCTTTGGAGTGTTTTAGCCTCTTTCAGCTCATTGTTTTCTCTTACGGCCTGCAGCTTTACTGTTTTAGTTCTCACAGTGCTCATCAACCTTGTTTTCAGATGCAGCAGGCAGCTGCTGCCGAACAGCAGACAGAGTTGGTGGCGACCAAAATGGAGCTACTGTAGTAAAAGAATGAATAATATTTTCAGGTGGCAAGAAACACGACTTCATCTAAGTGGACTGCCGATTTGAAGCCTTGAGTTCGGCATTTTGGCCATTGCCATCTTGTTTTTTGGCTGTCACCATCTTGTTTTTTTGCAACCAGAAGTGACACGAGAGGGTGGAGCTAAGTACAACCGAACGCTGAATAAAACATTTCTAGGTGACCAAAATGTTATAATTAACTTTCATGAAGTGAAAACACACTGTGAAAGAGTTAAAGTTGTAAGACGAAAACACGGACAACGCCGAGGAGTGATGGCCTCTTCTCAGATTCTGAACATCATGCTGTATTGAAGAAGACTTGAAACTAGCAATTGAGACCATAAACTCATGTTTACAATGTTTACTGAGGTAATAAATCAAGTGAGAAGTAGGCTCATTTTCTCATAGACTTCTATACAATCAGACTTCTTTTTGCAACCAGAGGAGTCGCCCCCTGCTGGCTGTTAGAAAGAATGACAGTTTAAGTCACTTCAGCATTGGCTTCACTTCTCAGAAACAGATGTTGCCCACTGGTATTAAACAAAGGAGATATAACGTGTTAATGAATGGGTGCTGGTTTGACTGATTTTCTTTTACCGTTCAACAGAGCCATGCTAGCGGTTTCCAGTCTATATCCTATAAGCTAAGCTAACCAGCTGCTGGCTGTATAGCTTCATATTCAGCAGACAGATATGACAGTAGTATTGATCTTCCCATCTTGCTCTCAGCAGGCACATCTCCCAAAATGTCAAAGTATTTCTTTGAAGAAGCAGAAACCCGCATTTTTACTTGAAAAACTATTTGAATCAATTATCAAAATTGTTGCACATTAATTTTTGATTTGGTTTCAGCATCAAAGGGTAATTTCTATTATCACCAAAAATCATGCACACATTTCTTACAAGTACATAGTGTGCTATTACAAACCGTTCTAACCACGAGCAAAACATCTGCTGATAAAAAATGATATTTTGACAGCTACTATAAACATCTCAACAATAACACACAATGCTGATTATTAAACATTCATGTAAATAGATTATAAACACCTCATAACCACAAATATGGCCAACAGCTGGCTCTCTGTGCATGTTAAAACAGTAACAAGGAAATGCCAGTGTCAAACACTGATTCACACATCCATGCATTCACCATGGCAACAAGTTCCTTCCCATCCTGCGGATCAACATATGGGTGTGTATTGTTTTGGCTCATGCATGAGTCTTACTGTACAGAGTGTGCCAGTAGGTTCGCTGCTTTCTGTCTCGCTCTTTCTGGACTACATTAACATACCTACTGTTCAGGGCAGAGAGGGAGAGAGAGGAGCACTTTGCACAGGAAGTCAGATAAGCACCTCTTTTGAATACCCCGTGTGAAAAGCACAGTTTCCACCATAAAATGAGCAGTCACTCAGGGGCAAACAATGGCTAAAAAAAACAGAGACAAAAGAGATTTCAGATCGTAAAAGGTTGACAGAGGGAGTTGAAGAAAGGGGAGAAGAGACACCGAGCAGAAATATTGTCTGGAGGTAGAGAGACGGAGGGGAGGCAGGAGAGGAGAGAGCAATTAGCGAGAGATAAAAAGCATGGCAGGGAGGGTAAGACAACCTCCTATTACTCCAATTAATCCAATTTGAAAAAAAAAGAAAGAAGAACTAAGCGCACCAGAAAGGCTGATCCATTTCCCTGACAACAGCAAGTGTTTGAGAGTCATGAGTGGGCAGCCGGAGCAGGCCTCCTGCCAGGCTGAGCAGGAAACAGCATGCTGGCATTTGAGCCGGGGCGGAGGGGAGCGTGTGCCCCGTCAGCGGGCACATTAACACTAATTCAACATGACTTGTTGATATATTTCCACGGCGGTAATGATGTTAATGGCAGTATTTTAATGCCCCGTGTGCACGGAAATCAGAGAGAATATTAATGCCGCCGGCCGCCGGTCGAGCCGAGGGTGGAGCACATTAATATGTATTGAGTACGTGCATGTGTGTGTGTGCGGGCGTGTGTGTGAAGTGACTAACACCACTCTACTTTAATATTTACTTGTCTGACTGGCGCTAAATTAAACAAACCTTTTCCAATGAAATAGTCATCACTTATCTTGCTGGTGGTTTGTTAAAGTGGACTTTGAGCGTATGTCAGTGACTGATAACGTGTAGGTCACTGGTTCCCAACCTGGGGTTCCCGACCCCCACTAGGGGTCGCCAAATGGGGTGGCGAGGCCTTCTTGATTTTAAGGGGTTGTAAGACACCTTTTTTTAAAAATATATAGTTGGCTTATAACCCAGCATTTAATTTATTTTTGTTAAGAAAACTTAATTAAGTTATGTTAAGTTATATTTAACGTAGAAAAAATCTTTAACGCAATTGATCTTTCGGAGGTTGTAGTGGGTTTTAAAGCTAGAGTGAAGATATTGGTATCATATGAAACTAGAAAAACCTAAAGAATCCATTGGTACCAACCATGTCATACTAGCATGTCGTGAAGGAGGCTGAATAACACTCAAAACAAAGTCGAGGAAAAACTGTCATAGCTATTTTCAAAAGGGGTCCCTTGACCTCTGACCTCCAGATATGTGAATGTAAATGGGTTCTATGGGTACCCACGAGTCTCCCCTTTACAGACATGCCCACTTTATGATAATCACATGCAGTTTGGGGTAAGTCATAGTCAAGTCAGCACACTGACAGCTGTTGTTGCCTGTTGGGCTGCAGTTTGCCATGTTATGATTTGAGCATATTTTTTTTATGCTAAATGCAGTAACTGTGAGGGTTTCTGGACAATATTTGTCATTGTTTTGTGTTGTTAATTGATTTCCAGTAATAAATATATACATACATTTGCATAAAGCAGCATATTTGCCCACTCCCATGTTGATAAGAGTATTAAATACTTGACAAATCTCCCTTTAAGGTACATTTTGAACAGATAAAAAACGTGATTAATTAGCGATTAACTATGGACAATCATGCGATTAATTACATTAAATGTTTTAATCGGTTGACAGCCTTAATTAAAAGTTCCTAAAAATAACAATATTGCAATATTCACAGGAAATAATCTGCTCAAAATTCATCCTAATTGCTCGTTTTACACAAACTTCCTGCAGTTATTGTGTTCACTATTTTGGTTAATTGTACAGTTGTTCTGTACTGTTATTGTAATGCAATGAATATAATATGAAATATCCGTAAAATGTATCACTTAGTCAGGGGTCGTCAGTTTACTCAATGATAGAAAAGGGGTCGGGAACGTTTGGGAACCACTGGTCTTCGGTTCATAACCTGTAGATAGCAGCCTCAGTTTGGGCTCTGTGGGGGTGAATGTGTGCTACCAGTAGTGTGAACAGACTCTATTCTGAGAGTTTGATCTTTGATGAACATGAAAGCGTTTGCTGTGGCACCCTGCCACCACCGAGTCCTTTACTGACCCAATTAATGTGTTGCCTCAGCCACAAGTAGGTGGAGTGATGTCCACTACCGACGGAAGATCTGAGCCGCTAATTAACTCTGAGGCTCTGACACGTCTGTGATCTGCTTCACGGTCCAGCTCTTTGAAAGCTTATGTCATCGCGGGATGCAACCAAGAATCACAACGAATATCACCAGCCGAAAATTGTAATTACTTGCCGGCAAAAAAATGTGGTCATTTTCACTCAATGTTTTGGGTTTCTTTGCCTCAGACGCAAGCAGAAAAGCAATTTATTTCAGTGTTCGAGCTGCAACTTCATTAGTCTTATCTGCAGCAATTGTTTCAAGATGTGTACGATTGTGTTCGCGTCCGTACGCTCCCAATCAAAATACCATTTTCTCCACCAAACATGTTTCGAGTAATCCCGCAAAATAATCAGCTCCATATGTGATCAGATTACTCTGGTATTTCTTCCAGTGGCGGTAATGGATTAGACCTGCATACGATAGCAAAGTGGAACAGAGTCCTCATACAGCCCATTTGACAGCTGTATTGTTTTGGAAAAATGGCAAGAAGGGAGGCTTCTGTGAAATCCCACCCTGTAGGGGCTCTTTAAACTGTTCACCGCCTTCACAGCTGCACCAGTCTCAGTGATGGGACTGTGGCGCTCACTCTCCTCCCAAACATCAATGAAATATTTAATGGCCATGTTGTTGTTTTGGCACCCCATTATCAAGTCTCCCCTATGGGACTGTTTGTAACATAAACTGTACCTCACACTACAAAGGCCTGGGCGATATACTGTATGGCCAAAATCTTCTACCACGATACAGCTAATTTTATATCTCGATTACGATATATATCATGATATTGCATGTTTTCTGGTAGTTTAATAAATAAATAGTCTATATAACTACAAGGTAAAGCCTATTTTTTATACTCCCAGGTGAATTAAATACTTAGTCCTGAGTATTTTTTCTCATTTTATTAAGAACTTTAGTGCAAAATTAACAGTTTCGAGTGAAATTATAGAGAAAAAATAAATATTTTCAGCTATCCACTATGTTTACACGCATGCACATAAATATAAAGTAATCAGATTAAGACAATAGTTGGATTTAATTGAGGAGTTTGATCAGATCTTCTGAGAAATTTGAGTTAGCATGTGTTTGTTATTTTCAATCTAGACAACGTAATTGTGTATCACGATATCTCAATATATGATTTAATCACGATACGATTCCATTTAGAGACGATAAATTATCATATTGAATTATCACCCAGCCCTAAGTCCACATAATATTGATATTATACATACATTTGAAACTTGTGAACAATGCCTAGTCACGACCCCGCATTACAGGTTGCATACAGTATGAGCAGTGAGCAGTTCAACCGAGGAGTGATGGCCTCTTCTCAGATTCATTTGAATGGCTTTAAGAGTCCTTTAGATTAGTGATTTTCAAAGAGGGGTCTATGAAAAACAAATGTCAGATGCATTCATTTAAATCATGATATAATTAGCATCTAAATTCTTGAGTTATGGCCAAAAATGTGTTTTGTGAGGTCACAGTGATCTTGACCTTTGACCACCAAAATCTAATCGGTTCATCCTCGAGTCTA
>CAKALU010069418.1:13063-23676 GCA_916700995.1 Hozukius guyotensis | reverse complement strand
GTGAAATTATAGAGAAAAAATAAATATTTTCAGCTATCCACTATGTTTACACGCATGCACATAAATATAAAGTAATCAGATTAAGACAATAGTTGGATTTAATTGAGGAGTTTGATCAGATTTCTTGAGAAATTTGAGTTAGTATGTGTTTGTTATCTAGACAACGTAATTGTGTTTCACGATATCTCAATATATGATTTAATCACGATACGATTCTATTTAGAGTCGATAAATTATCATATTGAATTATCACCCAGCCCTAAGTCCACATAATATTGATATTATACATACATTTGAAACTTGTTAAATGTAGATGCAGTATATAAGCATGCGTCTACATTTCAAAATGTGTTTTACACCGCGCTGAATTACATTCTTTTATATTAAAGCAGTGGTTCCGAACCTTTTTGGTTACAGGTTGCATACAGTATGAGCAGTGAGCAGTTCAACCGAGGAGTGATGGCCTCTTCTCAGATTCATTTGAATGGCTTTAAGAGTCCTTTAGATCAGTGATTCTCAAAGAGGGGTCTGTAAAAAAAAAATGTCAGATTAATTTATTTAAATCATGATATAATTAGCATATCCATTCTTGAGTTATGGCCAAAAATGTGTTTTGTGAGGTCACAGTGACCTTGACCTTTGACCACCAATATCTAATCGGTTCATCCTCGAGTCTAAGTGGATGTTTTTGCCAAATTTGAAGAAATTCCCTCCTGAGATATCACGAGAATGGTACGGACGGAAACCCAAAAACATAATGCCTCTGGCCACAGCTGTCACCGGTGTGGAGGCATAAAAATATACATTTTATCTTTCAGACCTTTGGGGTTTGATGATGGGACACTCTGAAATGGGCCATTCTGCATAACATGTAGTTTTACTTTTTAAACTTTAATACATTTTGTAATACTTGTGTTCTTTTAAGTAGAATTTTAAATGCAGGACTTTTATTTTTTAATTACGGCATTGCTGCTTTTGCTTAAGTTGTCCCCATATCTCAGCAGTTACTTTGGTGAACACAATGTGACCATCACCAGAAGAAATGACAAAACTATGCAAAATAAGTTGTAAAAAAGTGGAATTTTCCTTTTAAACTCTGAAGTTCTGTCATATGGGATTTCGCTGCCTTGGTCGCTATCCAGTGGTACTTAATTATGTAACACCATACTCTTTTCAATACAATCATTTTAAGCAGCTAATCAGAAATCATTGTGACTATCCAGTGTGTACAGCCAGAGGGAGATTACAGGACCTGGAAGCTGGGGCTTCTGAAACAGCGCTGAGGAAACTCGGCAGAAAGCCAGAGCGTGTTAAGGTTTGAGCTCCAGCTGAGGAGGAAGAGGGGATGCTCAGGCCTTGAGAGGGCTTAGAGACAAGCGGGTGGATAAAAGCCAGGCAAAAAAAGAGACACGCTCGCAGGTGTGACATGCAAAAAAGGTTGGACTCCGCAAACCAAGGACGCCGCCTAATAACATCAGAAGCGTCTTTACCCACAAGCCCTTTTCATTCCAGGTGTGTGGCAGCTTCCGCGACGGAGCCGCAGCTTGACGCACACAATTGCTTTTTGCCAAGTGAAGCAGCAAAATCCCCAGGCCCTGCTGACACGTAATGACAAATGTGTGAACACTGGCTGGGAAACCGGCTGTGATTTCTAAAACATTGTCTGAAATAATGGTGGCAGAGGGAGGGGAGCACGCTAGAGAGTGCAAATTACAGCAAAGGCAATGGGCTGGAAAAAAGAACAGCCTTGTTGATGACAACACTGTGTGCTTTTGTGACAGAGGCCCTCACTTTAGTATCCATCTCTCAACTTATTCCATAAAACACTTCGTCAGCTCCGAGGGGGAAATGGGCCGCTGAATGACAGCACGCCATAACAACTCATGACCGAGATCTTAGCCGATACGTCTTGTAAGCGTGTCTTGTAAATGTGTAAAAAAAAGAGCGGGGTGGGGCTCTATATTACTCACTCCCAACAATCTGATGTGGCACTGAATTGGAATTGATGTAAATATTATCTCAAGGTTAACTGCAAGCTGCTTGCCTTAAGTGTGCCGTGTAACTGTTCTGCCCAGCCAAGCTTCTCTAAACATCCTCGATGAGAGCTGCTCTCGTGCCATATGTTTTCTGCACACAATAAATAAGAAATGAATTCCTGACGAGTTTAAGTTGCTCCCCGGCATTTGTCTCAAAACTAATGGGCCATGAGTGAATTATTGATGAGTGTTGATCAAGGGGAGAGCAGAAAATAGGTTACCTATAAGCTCACACTCAAACACAGTGACATGCCTGAATATTTAATCAAAAGGGGTAAATAGGCATGTGATATGATGATAATATTCCAGTGCTTTCCTTCTAATCGCTAATTTGAAAGATAAAATGAACCCCGGCCTCGCTATTGACTTGTGCTCGCTTCAATTCGCGAGACCTCATTCAACTGCGAGGCGCTGCTCGGCAGCAATCTTATCGCTGTTTCCTTTAACTCCTGCATCCCTCGCTCTCTCCTTCTCCCCCGTTTGCTGTGGGCAGCGGCAACGCAAGAGTGATGTGAGTGACCTTGGCCTGGTTCTGTGGGGCTCCAGAGGACGGCCGTGTCTCACAGCGATCCGTTCCTCCCCACCAATCCCGATTAGCAGGCGGGCAGCGGGCAACGGACGGGAACGAAGTGTCGCAGTGCAGAGAGGGGCTGTCGAGGAAGCCGGATCTGTGGCCCAGAAGAGGTGTGAGGAGAGGGGAGGTGGAGCGGAGCTGGGCTGGGACAGGGGAAACAACAGCCTGTGGGGTGGAGTGTGTGCATGCGAGGGGGAGGCTTCTGCAGGACGAGGATAACGGAGCGGTAGTTCAAGAGTGGGTCAGAAGAGGACAAAAGAGTCAGAAGTGATCTCGGTGGGGAAGGAGATGAGGAGGCATAAAGGCCTGGGAGGAGGCCGCAATCTGGGCTGTGCCGCCGAATGTTTCGCTGCTCTTTAGAGCCATCGCTGTGCACTGGGATGACATACAAACACTCCCAGATGTGCACACGCGCACGGTTAGTAAGCACCAAATCCCTAACTAAACATACCTGATTATTGGGTGCATTCTGTTCCTCTCCACATGCTAAAGTTCCAGGGTGAAACAAACTACTTCATACTAAATGCTGTCCGACCACGTCTAAAGTTATAAGTGTTCCAAATGGTGGAGCAAAAACCAGCAATCATAGAGAGACGAGATGTGATAACTGCTCAAATATGACTCACACTTTGACAATATCTCCTCAAAGGCATTTATGGTGCTTTAAATCGGTCGAACATGTATTGTAAAGTGTTGGAAGTGGTGATGTGAAGAATGAAAAGAAGAAGAAGAAGAAGTTTATAGATGAGAGAACCATTAACACGTAATCACCTTTTAAGTAGGTATGGCTTAACTGTTGGCTATTTACACATCCAGTAGATAAGGAGCTGCATTAGCATTCATTTAGAGTCTCGTCTCTGGCAACCTGATAAATATAAGTCCAACATCCACCCTTCGTATTAGCTCTACTTTGCTCTCCACCAATTCTTTAGCTGCTAGATGCTTTAGATGCTCCACTATGTTCACCAGCTGGTCGCTAACTTTATGTGCTTGCTGTTTGGTGCTGGGCAGGTAGCGTATGGTCAGTTTTTAGGAAGAGATGAAAACGGCTGCCGGCGAAGGCCAAAAATGTCACTATTAGAGCCGTGAGAGTGACCCAAAACAGAAAATTTGTCCACCATAAAACCAAAACAATGAGCTGAAAGACGCTAAAACACCCGCTGAGAGGAACTGCGGTCTAGTGATAACTCTTTGTGGGTTCATCACTACGAGCACATTTTTTCGAGCACAACCTTTCACATTCAAACAGTTATGTGATCAACTATTATCATAAAAATATTGATTATGGACGCTTTAAGTAAAACTGACAAATGTAAAAGACTTTGTTTTCTCAACAATGCACAAAGCATCGTTATTATGAACAGTTTAAAAGGTGCTAAATAAGAGATTGGGAGCATTTCTATTGCCTCCGCACAGCTCTCAACATGGCGACGGCTGAACCGGTGGCTCGCAGCTAACGGCGCTAACAGTGAAAACAAAGGCAACACTGCTGGCCGAGCTAACAGTGTTAACCTGAGGGAGAACTGGAGGGTGGGTGCTACACTTCCGCAACGGCTTATCAGCCTTATGAGAGCAGTGCCGAGTGTTAGCCATGAACTAGCCAGTGGGGAACGCTCACATACACGAACATGCACTAAAAAGCATGTGCGGCCAGCCTGGCTATGTAAACAAAACAAGGAGAAGCTTGGATTACAACACAAAGAGCGAGAGCGACTTCATTCTCTGCTCAGGTAGACACTACTCCTCTATATCTTTACACAGCCAACAGGTGTTTGATGCGATATTAATGCTTTGAATATCGTACAGAGCACCTAAAAGTCTCTTTTTCAACATGTTTAAGATGAACAATGACCAAAGTAATCGTTATTATGAGCAGTTTAAGGCATACAGTAATACTGTATGTAGTTTTTGTTGACCTGCTCAGGTCTTCCTGCGAGAAGCTCTTCCTGATGGGCCAATTTAAACTGGGAAAGCAGGCATCCATACAAAATATGAACAGGAACAAATGGGCGGTGAGGAGATGCATACAAAATTTGACAGGTTTCAAGAACAGCACCAGTTTGTTTCTTATTTGTTTTAAAAGTTTTAAAAAGCATACTGAAACTTAGTTTTAACCTCCAAGTTTTTTCTTTGGAGATTGCAGCTAAATGACTGCATGTTTTCCTCGAGCCTTCAGGCCAACATTATGTTTTGTCCCCCTCAACCTTCTCCATGCAACGCTTCATCACAACACATACACACAGTACATGCGTAATGTATACACACACACACATCCCCAGCAGATGGGCTCCTGCTATGACAGCCACCTTTCCAGTGCCCTTGGCTCCTTCCTTGTGTTACACCATCCCCCCCCTCCTGTAATTCTGCCCTCTGCTGTAACTCTTTCCTCTTGATTCAAATCAATTTCAGGGCGCTTCACTTGCGAGACACGCGACACGGTTTACCATGCAGAAGCACTGGAAGTTTCCCATCTCCCCCCCCACCCATGCCTTCCTGCAGCCCCGTCCGTTTCGTTCCCCCTCCCTCCGACTCTCCCTCCCATTATACGCTTCTCTTACATGAGGCCCGGGCAATCGACCCCAGTGATAATCCAGTCTTTCATATTGGCAGATTAATATTGACTCAGAGCCCTGGAGCTGATGCTCGGCCCGTCCTCCAGGTGCTGGAGCATGCAGAGTATGAGAGATGGAGCTTAATATACATTCTGCTAGTGCCTCTCACCATAGAAGAGCTGCATGAGAAACACTGTTAAGAGCGAGGAAGTAATTGTGGTTTGCCAGCTTTTCAGACACAGTGTATGCACGCAGCCACATGCCTTAAAATAAGACATACTGCCTGTCACATGTAGGCTGATATGCATGCATGTGCACACAGCTGGACATACTTATGTATTAAACCCTTAGGCGGTACCGAAGCCAGAAAAAAAAAATACCGTGAATGACTAATAAAGGATATGTCACAAAGGTTTATTCAAATATTCTCCACCAAAATGTGTGCAGGCGTTCCAGTGGAGTAACCATGATGAACACACACGGAGACAGTTTCATGGTGATTAATGAAGATTTGATGAGGGCAAATCAATGACGTTCATTAAATAGAAATCAGTGAGAGACATTAAATCGAATGTTCCCCAACATGTGATAAAAATAGCAAGCGAATATAAAAGAAATGAAGAGTAAATGGAGACCATGGCAGGGTGACATTTGAATCCATAGGCATAGATTTATTGACTAGCTCGCTAATGTAAATGTGCTGATAAGAAAAAGAAACAACGGTGTGTCGAGATTAGCTGTTGGCGGATCTTCTGAAAAGGGCAGGCTTATGACAAAGGCTTTCAATTCTCCAACATGACGTACAAGTAGTCAATGACCTTTTACCAACAGACCAGAAACTCTTATCAAACATAGACTGCATATAAGAAGTGGACGTAGTCACTGTGGTATCACCCGTTGGTTTGTGGACTGCTGTTTGAAGCCTCGAGTACGGCATTTTGGCCGTCGTCATCTTGTTTTTCTGCAACCAGAAGTGACACGAGAGGGTGGAGCTAAGTACAACCGAATGCTGAATAAGACGTTTTTAGGCGACCAAAATGTTACTATTAACTTTCATGAACTGAAAACACACTGTGAAAGGGTTAAAGTTGTAAAACGAAAACACCGTGGTAGCGACCTGTCAATCACAAGGTAGCCACGCCCTAAAGCATCCCCTGCTTCATGGTCTATTTGACTCTAAATGGGACCATAATTCACTAAATGAACATCATGCTGTATTGAAGAAGACTTGAAACTAGTGGTTGAGACCATAAACTCATGTTTACAATGTTTACTGAGGTAATAAATCAAGTGAGAAGTAGGCTCATTTTCTCATAGACTTCTATACAATCAGACTTCTTTTAGCAACCAGAGGAGTCGCCCCCTGCTGGCTATTAGAAAGAATGCAGGTTTAAGGCACTTCAGCATTGGCTTCACTTTTCAAACCCGGAGGTTGCCCAGTGTTGGGGAACAACACAACGGACTATCCCCGATGGCCATGAAAGTAACACTTGACTAATACTGTAGGTAGTAAGCTAGCCGGGTATGCTATCATTAGCAGCGTACATTAAAGCAGACAAACACACTGTTTTGTCCATTTGTTGAACTTAGGCTCTTGTGTTTTTGGTTTTAGAATGCTTTTGATGGCTACATACATATATATAATGATATAATGCTAACTTACTGCTGTAATGATGCTAAAAAAGACTAATATATAATATATAGGTTACAAGTCCCAGGTAAAAAGTCAGCTTCTTCACCAGTTGATGTCGAAGACAAAGAAATACGGTATTGTGTTGCAGGGTAGAGCTAGTGGCCTTAGTACAGGATTATAAGGAAAAAAGGCAGGAGATCAGACTGTTATGTAATTCTTACATAAACCCAGTGTTGTAAGCAAAACCACCTAAACCGAGACCAAGTCACGACCAAGAAAGACTAGAGTGTATCGAGACCAGGACAAGACTTTGAGGGGACCAAGTCAAGCACAAGGTAGGGCGAAACCGTGTCAAGACCAAGACCGGACCAGTGGGAGTCCCACACTGCATGACACACTTTCAATAAAATGTGGCACATGCAACAAGAGGCACTCCTCAAATTGATCTGGAAGATACACATTCCCATAAAAACACCCACAGAAAACAAATAAAGATTCCACTCCATTCACCTCTTTTATCGGCATATATACTGTATAAGTGTTCCATTAGAAATGTCTTGATAAAATAATCAAAAGACATTGAAGAGGTGAATTTTATGTCTGGGAATGTTTCTGTGTTTTCTATGAGCACTCTTAATAATGATGTTAACAAATAAATCAGACAATGCACCGACGATTTAGTGATATTCACACAGCTGTGGTCTTGACCTGTCTTGAAATAAAATCCAGAGTCTGAGACCGAGACATGGCCGAGTAAAAATACGGTCGATTCCGAGACCAGACCTTCAAAAAGTGGATCTATCTCGAGTATAACAACACTGCATAAACTTCTGAATAAAGTTGAGATGCTTGCTCCAACTTTTACGAGAGAAAAATCTTTGAGGATGCGGACTAACCACTGACTTCCCAAATATTGGATGTATGTGTGTAGCTAGCGAATGTTCTTGGCTTTGCAAGTAACACTAGGTTAATACTTTTGGTAGTAGCTAGTAGCCAGGTGGCATGCTAACATTAGCAGATTACTTTAAAGCAGACAAACACACAGTTTAATTCATTCTTTGAACTTTTGTTATTGTGGTTTTGGAAAGGCCGAGAAATTACAGCAAGTTTCGCACTTATTAGTGCCCAATTTATGGATGCTAAGCTATGATTGGGAAATCGCCATTTAGGAGAGGGGTTTAGCAAACAGTCAATTGAACGTCTCAAGCCACAGTCATTACTGATGTCTCAATTATCATCCAAACCAAATGTTTTACAGGCTACATAAAGCTGTTAACAAGCAATAGAGGCTAATAAAGGCCGTGACTCAAGAGCAATCAACAGTAGCAGAGGCTCCTTGCTTTTCATGCATTACAGCTATTAAATGTCTTGTATATTTAAATACAATAAATAAATTCAAAATGCCACAGCAGCCATCTAATTAGTAAGCTATGCGTGGCCCTAACCCTCTACCTGACCCTTCATCAACAACCCGATAAGCACGCCGTAGCAAACAGCACCGCGTTAAGTGTTTTACAACCTGGCAGTCACATTTCCACCCTTGTCCTTGGAATTTATCACACACAACCTGAAGTGCACGACGATATAAATCTGACAGGAATGTGACCACCATAAAACACAACCAGATTTGCGTGTTAACAACCTCCTGGTCATTGCACCTCCGCCACTCAGAAATAACAACATGACAAAGCAAACGAGCAGGCTCCGGCGGTGATGTGTGACTAATGGATACGCTGCTAACGGCTCAAACTTGAACTCTGACTGCATGTTCAGTGGTAAAATAACAGGGTGCAAACCGTGTCTGGCAACTGCTTGGGAATTTTACAGTAAATAATGCACTAGATGGGCGCAGTCGTGTTGACGTTATGATTGTACACGGCTGCAATGGGGACATTTTCTCTCCAAGACTTCAATTTATTACTTGAAATTGTGACACAGATCTGCAGGGATGATTCATAGCTGAAAGAAAAAATAGCTTTCTGTTTTGACAGGAGAGATGTGATCAGGAAGGGGAGACAACGAAAACAAAATGTTTGGCCGTGTTTGAGAAATGGCTGACAACCGAGGACCAGTCAAGTTGACAGTGTTCTCGTCCTCGCTGACTTTTCGCCTCCGTGCAGATGCTCAGTTTGACTTTTAGCATAAGTTTGAGTACTGCAGCGTGTCAGGAAATTAGAAGCTCGGGCCTATACAGTTCCATCTGTGTTTGGAGTAGTTTTTAAGTATCAAGCGATTAGGTTTATGCCATTTATCATTTTAACGGAGCAATGAGCCATGCGAGTCTGTTTCTGCAGCGTAAGAACAGCTGATGTGGAATTAGGGATCATATAAAGTAAAAAAAACAAACTCTGAGCAGCAACTAAATAACACTGTTGCTACAAAACACTTGCGCCGTAATGTGGTGATTTCCAGCATATGTGATTATTTGTCAAAATGAGCAGTTGTAGCCGTCAAAAGGTGTGTATTTATAAGCCATTTTACATCATCATCAAAAACCGAGGACTTAAACGATCCGATTAATTGCGGCATTTTGCAGGAATGAACCATTTCCCAAAACAAAACAAAATCACAGGCAAATTAAAAGGCCTTTTTTACTATCTGCTACTGGTGAATCCTAATTGTCAGATGCAAATTTATGCTCTAAAAAGTCAAAAAGCTTCCGTCTGCACCACAGACTACAGCTCCTACTTTTATTTCTGGCCACAGACCTAATAGTAACCTGAACAGATGCGGGTCAACATCACACAAATTGCAACAAAAACAAACTCAATGGATTTTGTGTCCTCAATATGTTCTGACAGAGAGCGGCACATTTTACAAACCAAGAGCAAACTATAATATTTGAAATAAACGAAGAAGTTAAACACATTATCCAGACTAAAAGCTGCCAAATGCAGGAAGGACAGCTGGCAAAAAAAAAAATGCCAGTGTGTGAATGCATAAATTAACAGATCTTTTAATTTAATGGAATACTCAAAAATCAGATATAGTCGTCTAGATGGGGCAGTGATATTATAAAAAGCTTTCAGAATATAATGGATGAATAGACCACATTTCATTAAACCCTTTGATATATATATTGAGGTGTGTAGCCTATCACTATATCAGCCTTCTTTCAGCTGCGTCCTCGACTCCGGCGGTGTGAAACAGACTTGAGAGCAAGTAAAAAAAAAAATAGAAAAACATAATTCAAAGCGGTAAACACCCAGAGCAAACAGCCAGCTGTCCTTCCTGCATTTGTCAGTTTAAACTGTGTTGCTTTTAGCCTGGATTATGACTTAAACTTCTTCATATTTGTGTAATATTATCATACGATCTGTGCACCGAGCTCTGATTGGTCAGTAGGCGGTGCTTTCATACGAGTTGATCTCTTATCTGGAACATAACCTGATCTGGAGCAGGTTAGGTGTTCAGCATAAGTTACCACGTCGATCTACCCCGGTAAGAAGTGAACCACCGCCATAGGACTGAAAACCCTGAGTTAGCCCTGAAGTTACCTTGCTAACTGCAAATCCTGCTTCGCAATACAGGCCTCAGGTATCTTTCTACCCAGATATGGTCCTATTTGACCAGATGGTTGGTCTTATACCAGATTTTTATTGTACAGTAGTTCAGATAAAAAATGTTTACCTTGACGGACAGTACACTTCACTGGTTGAGGCATCTCTGTCAAATACCAATTACAGAATACTCAACAGTAATTGTATTTCAAATACAAGTAACAGAAATACTACAGTAGTGGGCATGTCTGTAAAGGGGAGACTCGTGGGTACCCAGAGAACCCATTTTCATTCACATATCTGGAGGTCAGAGGTCAA
>CAKALU010069418.1:0-13043 GCA_916700995.1 Hozukius guyotensis | reverse complement strand
ATTAAACCCTTTGATATATATATTGAGGTGTGTAGCCTATCACTATATCAGCCTTCTTTCAGCTGTGTCCTCGACTCCGGCGGTGTGAAACAGACTTGAGAGCAAGTAAAAAAAAAAATAGAAAAACATAATTCAAAGCGGTAAGCACCCACAGCAAACAGCCAGCTGTCCTTCCTGCATTTGACAGTTTAAACTGTGTTGCTTTTAGCCTGGATTATGACTTTAACTTCTTCGTATTTGTGTAATATTATCATACGATCTGTGCACCGAGCTCTGATTGGTCAGTAGGAGGTGCTTTTATATGAGTTGATCTCTTATCTGGAACATAACCTGCTCTGGAACATAAGTTACCATGGCGATCTACCCCGGTAAGAAGTGAAAAAACTGACGGAAAAACAAGGGTTGACCCTGAAGTTACCTCGATAACCCCAAATCCTGCTTCGTAGTACAGGCCTCAGGTATCATTCTACCCAGATCTGGACCTATTTGACAAGATGGTTGGTCTTCTACCCAGATTTTTTTGTAGTTCAGATAAAACATTTTACCGTGATGGACAGTACACTGCACTGGTTGAGGCAGCTCTGTCAAATACCAATTACAGAATACTCAACAGTAATTGTATTTCAAATACAAGTAACAGAAATACTACAAGTATTTAATACTCTTATCAACATGGGAGTGGGCATATATGCTTGCTTTATGCAAATGAATGTATATATTTATTATTGGAAATCAATTAACAACATAAATCAATGACAAATATTGTCCAGAAACCCTCACAGGTACTGCATTTAGCATAAAACAATATGCTCAAATCATAACATGGCAAACTGCAGCCCAACAGGCAACAACAGCTGTCAGTGTGTCAGTGTGCTGACTTGACTATGACTTGCCCCAAACTGCATGTGATTATCATAAAGTAGGCATGTCTGCAAAGGGGAGACTCGTGGGTACCCATAGAACCCATTTTCATTCACATATCTGGAGGTCAGAGGTCAAGGGACCCCTTCGAAAATGGCCATGCCAGTTTTTCCTCACCAAAATTTAGCGCAAGTTTAGAGCGTTATTTAGCCTCCTTCGCCACAAACTAGTATGACATGGATGGTACCAATGGATTCTTCAGGTTTTGTAGTTTCATATGATGCCAGTATCTTCACTCTAGCTCTAAAAATGAACCCGCTACAACCTCCGAAAGATTATTATCGCGTTAACTTTGAAAGCCCTATTTTTTATATGTCAAAGTGGATACTTTTAGAGGGTGCGATACAAGTAAAACAGCTTTTGTTGCACTTTGTGTGAGGTCACGTTACATTATTACTGGACTACAACCCCGGAGTGGAAATCTGAACTTTGCATGGCACTGCAGCACTCAGGGATCGTTGTTGTTCAAGGTTCAGGCTTGACAGAGAGAACATACTTAGCGTAATGATCCATTGGCCGTGTGTGTGTGTGTCTAATGAAGAAATAGATTACACTGTATGTGGATGCTTGCCCACTTCATTGGCTTGCTAATGAGCATATTTGTTTGCATGTATGTGGGAAATCTGCGTGGTGGCGTGTGCTGAATATATAGCAGGGCAGCGTGCAGTAAAGCCAGCTAGAAGAGGAGGGGTTAATGAGCCAATCACAGTCCATCAGGGAAGCTATCAAGTGCCCAGACGAGTCCACCGGTCATTCACTCTGTCTGGTTCTTCCTTTTACCCTTTCCCCAAACTCCTTTTTCACTCTCCAGCCATACCTCCCTTCTCTTTCAGCCTCCCTCCTCCTTCTCTCCGTCTTTCACACTCCCCACAGATTAGTGTTAACGAGGATATTAGCCATGGCAGTAAACACAGTGCCTTTCTCCGATCCATTTGGCAGCGAGGAGGTGAAGGGAGGACGGGTCTCACACTTTTTTTGCTCTCTTTTCTGCCCCCCCCCCCCTCTTGGCTGCTGAGGACGAGCACCACTACAGAGTAAGTGTGTTTGGGTGTGGATGATGGGGTGGAAGGCAAGAGAAGACAAGAGGGGGTCGGATCACACTGGCACCGGTTCACGTTAGAGGTCATGTAATTTCAGTCATCTGACTGGGGGAAAGTAAAAACCTCTTATCAAAGCCAGCACTCACCGGGGCCAAATACTCCGGATGCGTGCCTGTGAGGAAACCAACTCCCTAACTATTTGACATTCTTTCAGTGCGCCCTAACTGCCGCGGTAATATTTTGTGCCCTGAAACGTGAACGTAATCCCAATTTTGTTCATTTACGAAGCTTCCTCCAAAGGGAGGAATCGACCAATTCCGTCCGTAGAGAACTATACATTTCCCTCGTGAGTGCTGGAGTGGTTTAACGGGTTCACCTTTGTACTCCCCCCCCCAAAAAAAAACACGCGCTTACACACACAAATAGGATGCGGTGTGTTAGTGCGGTGCAAACCCCCCCCCTGAGGGGAGGTCGCTTTGATAGAGGGGTTTATGTCCCTTCCCAAAGGGCCCCGGAGCAGTGCTCACAAAACAGCCACAAATCAATACCGCTGCACACATCTGTCAGGGTGTGATTAAATTCTCCCATTCCCTTGACATCACCCACCCCGTACACACACACATATAGGTGAATGTATACATATTCACACACACCGAAATGCACTCACTCTTTTGCGCTTGGCAGGGGGCTGATGACAAAAAAAAAGAAATGTGAGAGGGAGTTCAAGGCCTGAGAAAAGGTTAGCATGAAGTGTTATGTTTACCCCAAGGTACAAAGTCTGTGTGAGTGACCTCAAAAAGCACATCGAAAAAGAAACTTATTGGCTATTTTTCTCTTGTAAAGGCCCCGGTGCGAGGCGTCAAGTGACACGTTGACATTTGCCCTCAGGGTAGGTGCAATTTGACCACAATTTTAAGGCTGCAGCGGCACAAAGAGACAAAGAGTGACCTAAATAGATGGATGTGTGTGTGTGTGTTGCTCTTTTAGGACACAAAAAAGGGGGTTGCCGCAGCTGAGCAACCTAAGGACATGGAGGAAAGAAATTCATCAAAAAGCAATCATCAGGGCTAGGTGGTGACTGATCTAGCGTGGCATCCATTCATTATGTAAATCTCACAACCTAGCTTTCTTTATCATCAAAGACCCTCATTCTGAAAAATTAGCCACTCTCCGTCTGTGGAAAAACAACAGAAAACTAAAAACTGGACTGTTGCTATGGAAACTATGTGGGAGAAACCATTTTAGGGAGAGCGGGCGGCAGGGGTGTGTGTGTGTGTGTGTGTGTGTATGTTTAACACCAGGGCAGGTGCATGAGCAGAGCAGTGTTAGTAATCAACAGGTGTACTGGCAACAGCAATATCTGGCTCCCAAATGGAATAGTAAATTAGATTTAGGATGCCGTGACATCGGACAGTGGATTAGTCTGGCAATATGATGCCGTCTGTGTCAACCAAGATCGAGTATTAAAGTGAAGGTGCTGTAGTTATTGTCACTGCCGCAGATGGACCTCATTATTAGGAGATTAGTCCACGGCTGCACAAAAAAAAAAGATCCAATTCATTGATGTCTATCAACATTTCAAAGCTGAAACGGACCAGCCGCCTCACGATGTGGAATTCCCATTGAGGTGGGAAAAAAAAGCTAAAATAATAATACAGTAGGGTATGAATATTTCAGGATATGAAGAATACCCCCCGACCGCCTGCATCACGCTTACTTTTAACCAACCGCAGTGAACACAGACTTGATAAAAGATTCAAAGCAGAGAGAGAGAGAGAAAGAGAAAGGGACTACCTTCAAGGGCACATCAAACCCTGAACGATCATTTACATTCATGAATCAATAATCCTTGTCGGATGAAAGGGGGGAGATAAAGGGTTGTCTCATCTTTGGGGTCATTTCTGTGTTGAGGGACCTAATTTTCATTACTCGGGATGAAACGCACCAAAGCGCAGGAAAACCTCCATTCGCCACAAGCATCGGTCATCTCTGATGGCGCCCTACCTTTTCATTTAGGGCTTTATGAGGGTTTTTTATTCTCCCCTTAGCCATAACTTAGCGAGGGTTTGACAGCAAACAATGTTCTTAATGCCGCCGTCCGGGATGTCTGTGTCTGGAATAGAAAATGTGGCCCCTGTGTTCACAAGCTGATAGGGAAGTGTTTAACACATTAACAAGTCTGGCTGAGCAGTTTGCCCTTCCTTGGTTAATGTAGCAGGGCTCAACAATAAGGATTGCCCGCTGGCCCAGGGCAAGTAAAATGCCACGTCGGGCTAGTAAATCTAGCAACTCACTGAGCGCTGCATGAATGGTGTTTTTTTTTTCAGGTCGTCGAGAGTTGAAAAAAAGTTCAACTTTGGTTAAAACTCTACATTGACATCCTACATGTAGCTACAAGTGCTGGACAACAACAATGGAGGAGAAATGAATACACATAGACCGGCGGGTACATCCTCTCTCCCTACGTGCTTCAGCTTTCTCTTCATCTAGAAGAAATACTCTACCTTATGCTGACATTTTGATATTCCGTATCATAGCAACCAGACGCAACCAAAGCGCAGCTGAAAAAAGGCTGCGCCTCATTGCCCTTTTTTGTTCTGCATTTAACAATAAACAAGTATTTAATTCCTTTTAAAACTTTGTCATTTAAAAAGTTACAGTATACCTAATAATAGCCAAACAATAAAGCTTATCTATATAGCACTAAAATCAGGATAAACAAAGTAATTTGCAAATAAAAAGTTGTAATAATACAACATATCTTGCTGTTGTGCCAATCATTTTCACCGTAGGGGAAATTCCTTCACTGCGACAGCCCTAGAGTGAGCCATCTCAGAGTTGCACATGCGCAGTAGGTGCACTCGCTAGAAAATGGTAAAGACAAAGTTTATGAGCTGAAGCGTAAGTGAGCATTTCAATTATCCTGGAAACAGGAGTTTAGTTGGGTGGCGTTAGAGGATGTGGACGAAACTCCAGATACATTTACTTTAATAATTAAAGATTAAACATGACAGTTAACTTTGGTCGTTGTTATTTGATAATCGCTAATTAATAAAACTATTTGTATTGGGGCAAGTAAAAATAAACTTTCGGCCTGTGGATTTCTGACCCACTTGCCAAAAGAAAACATTAACATTGAACCCTGTGTAGGGCTTCGGGTTAGAGCCAGCTTCATCCAGGATTTGTTCTCAGACCATGAAGGATTATCAGCACAGCAAGCTTTTCTGAAGCTGCTTTTGTTGACTGACAAGAACACACACACAAGCATGCACGGATGCACACAAATACCAGATGTCAGAAATACATTAGAATATCGGATTCTCCCTCGTAGAATGACGTCTTCATCAAATGTGAAAAAGGAAAAAAAGGTGTGTTGTATGCAGGAGGAACAACGTGGGAGGTAAAAAGGTAATGTCACGTTAGGTGGCAGGTAGTTGACAGTCTGGACAATCAAGCTTTCCGAATTTGCTGCGGCTCTAAAGGCCGCTGAGGCTGATGGGTAGCCAAGAATTTGCCGTACCAAACTGACAGGAAAATACATGACTTCTTAGAAATTAAGTTGAAATACATGACCAGAATATGAAACTATGTATTGTTACATTATCCTTGAGACATACAGCTAAGTCGAGGAACATGAAAATTATCATTTAAATGAATCTTTCAAATGCTAATTTACAGTAAGAGAAACTTCTGGGACAAGTGCTTCCTCCCACGTTGCTACTCTATATTTATCTACATGTACAGACACACCAGGACACCTTCTGCTGCAAACCTCCAGGTATCTGTCTCAATCTACCACCGTGTTATAAATCACTCCGATGTGAAATTACATACAGTAATCTACGCATTTCATTGTAATATTCCTTCTGATTCATGTGCCATAAAGCGGCATCATGATGGCTAATCCTGCAGCCACCTGGGAGCCCGGCTGGTTGTGACAGGATCAGGGAGGAGGGCGCCATTTGGGGATAAAAATGTGAGAGCGTGGTGTACTTCAGATGATTGGGTGAGGAAGACAATGAAGATAGGACGCGTGTGCATGCAGTTTGTGTGTATGCAGTGGGTGCAGATGAGCGATAGATTGGGGCGTCGTGCTCCGTCACCTGCTCAGGCCCCCACAACGATGTCATCATAAGCCAGCGCCTGAGCACCTGTCACACACAATAGATGGAAGGCAGCCGAGTGGAAATACCTGCGTGCACACCTGAGAAGTGAACACTGCAGTCTTTTCAGCTCCTGGTTAAGTGTGGGAGTTAACAGCTCACTCTGGGCTTTTTGCTGCTGCAGCTGGAGCCTCTTCCCTCGGCGTATCGAGCGTTCACCTCCAGACCTGCACGGTGAGAAAGTATTCAGATCCTTAACGGGAGTAAAAAGTAGAAAGTGCCTGCATTTTATTTTTAGTAAATATGTTTAGTAAGTACCAGTATTTGCAACAAAATGTACTTAAGCATTGCACTTAAATCCCTCCTCGTGATGAATGGCTGTCGTCAAGAGTGTTAAATAATTGATGCCTTAACGTGTAAACAGCAGCTTAATTTTGCAGCTGGTCCAGGTGGAGGTGAGCTTAAAGGCCCTGAAAACCCATTTTCTTAATCAGCTTTATATCATATAATAAGGAATTGGATCCTTCTGTACATGAACACACAATTATCAGCTAAAGTTAAACTCATACTGGTTCTTCCCATGAAAGATAACTGTGTTTTTGTTTATGCTTGTTAGAAAAAGATGTAGGAATTAGAATCTGATGACAGTTGTGGGTTGTGTTGTCAAGGAGACCACACCCACACAATTATGATTAATTGCAATGGAACTTTTACTTTGATTGTTGCTTATTTAGTCTCCAATATCTGTTAGAGAAATACATTCAATGTAAAACCAATGTTCAGGTGTTTGACTAAGAAATGCCAACCCTAAACTCCCCTTAATTGTTTTTCCTGGAGCTTTCAACAGCTCATTTCCCTGAGATGTTGGTTGACAGAAAACGTGAGTGAGTTGACAATGAGTTAAGTTTTGTTGTTGTTGACGTTAAATACCTGAAAGACTGGGAGTCCTTCCTGAGCAGATGGAGTTTGAGGAAGACCGTTGAAGTTGAAAGCTCTGTAAAAAGTAAGCAGACTTTTGAGTTCATCAAACTGTTTCTGATGTCAAGAAGAATCAGCTGTTATGCTTGTGAAGAAGCCTTAACCAGAGGGTCTAGCAAGATGATAGGAGGCCGACTCAGATGTTGTTAAAGACTTAAAAAAGGGTGATTTATTTACAACCGTGCAGCCAAACTACAGGTGTAACAAAAGTCAAAAACAAACTTGGCCTAACTGGCAAAAACTCAACTCAAACGCGCCATCACATGCAAACAATTACACAGACATCCTTCTTTCCTGACTAACAAAACAACATCTCACTTAAATAGGCTCTCCAATCGACTACACAATCAGTTTAATCAGAACCATGTTTCTCTCAGGGGTGTCTCAGTCTGTCACACCTACAACAGGTAAATGACAAGATGTTACTTGTGTTAGTCGACATTATCTGTACAAACATGTCGACTTTTCTCATCATTTTGCAAAGAAATCTCTTTTAATAATTAACAGATTCTTATCAACATACAACATTTAACTAAATACAACCCCCCCCCTCCATAGTTGGTTTAACCCATGACATTATTGTTGATGTCATCAGGAGCATAAAAGCAGGAAGTGTTTGATTGCCTCCCCCTTTTGCCTCTTGGAAAACAAGTTGCATATGTTAAGTAAAAACAAATGAAGCTAATGTTTAGTGGTGATAGCGAGGTAAAGCTTCATGAAGCTCTCCAGCAAGTTGATTCGTAAAAGGGTTCATCTCAGATATGTGGCAGTGGTTTAACTGGGCAGGGGGCAGTGAATGTGCTTGTGCAACTATAGGAAAATGAAAGAGGGGAAACTTTATTTGTTTTTATATAGGAACAATCGGGCATCTTCAATGACGTCATTGGTCTAAAACGATACAAGCCTCGATACGTGCTTCACAGAAAACCTCCGGGATTACTCGACACGCGCTCCGAAGCCTCGGCACAGCACGTTACATCACTAAAGTTTAGCTCCAGAACTTGTCTGTGTTTTGATTAAACAGATGATAACTGTATAAACAAGAAAAAAAGAAAAAATTGAAGCCACCCAAGAAGATTGTGATTGGTTTAAAGAAATACACACAAGCCAGAGCGTTTCCCCCCCCATATGTAGATAGATGAAAAAACAAATAAAAAACAAAAGGGCAGATATATAGAATAATAATAATCAGAATAATAATGTGTAGAGCCAGACCTTTCTTTAACACTGACACAGCGCTGTGGAGATAAGTCTGGCTATGCGAGACTAAGCCAGAACACAAGGCAGACATTTCTTAAGCTGACAATTTTAAAAACCATACAGAAAAAAAAAACTGGTTTCATATTTCTGGCTGCTGCAAAAAACTTCAAAACAACTCTTAAAAGGTTAAAGATGAAGAGCAAATTACAATTACAGAACTCCTATCAACCTGTTACTCTAATTTAAAACAGTATGTATTAACAAGCCATTTTCCAACACATTACATTTTTAGTGCACTTCTTATTTTTTGTGCTTTTCAAAAATAGACCTTACGCTGTCAAACATAGCTTGAAGTTAACTGCTGTCTCCGCTACAAATATGCCCTAAATATAAAAATATGAATGTGACAAGTTTTCAGGCAACATGTTTTTGAGGGATTATTTCCTGGTGGAGACTTCATCTCTTCCTGTGAGTTTCAGCTGAGTGACAGTAGAAGGAGGATGAGATGATGTGTATACTGATATAAACACACTCCGCATGGACACAGAAACACTCGGCAACGCCAGATGAAGGCTTCCTCAATTATTCCACTCTGTGAAACTTGGTTTTTCATACTGTAAAAAAGATTGTATGGAAGCACCTAAGGCTGCACGATTTTGAAAAAATATCTAATTTTGACTGATGTTCCAATTGCGATATGATTGGCAATATTAGAGGGAATGAAAAATGTGTTGAATTGAAAAACATTAAAAGGATTACGGTGTGATTTTTGCGGGGATCTGTACCAAACAAGGATGTTCTCTTAAGCCTGTAGAATATGATGTGGAGGCCAGGACATCTCTGCAACACTACAATATTTAATTTAAATGGTATTTTATATTGTGATTTCGATAAAATTTCAATTAATTATGCAGCTCTAGAAGCACCTTGCTTCTTCTTCTGAGGAGGAAACCTGTTATATTCAACTACGCTTGACTGCGTGCAAACACAAGGGCAGATAATGTCAGCTAAGTTTATTTGTGGAGCCCTTTATCATAGATGCAGTCTCTAAGGGCGTCATAAAAAGCCATGAACAATTAATCAAAGTGACCCTCTATGAAATAATGAAAAACTAATTATAATTTGGAGGCAGAGAAGGACTGAATTAAGGCCAAGAGAACACACATATCCATCATGCTCAGCTGGAAACAGCATCATAGTTGTTAAAAAACTTCCTCAAATTTTAGTCCAGACACCATCATCAGTTTTTTCTGCAACAATAACGTACATTTGTTTGTTACTCCAGCATAAGTCTGCACACACTTTCCTCTAATCTTTCAACCACCGTGGCAGAGATCCACAGCAGTTAAGTGGATATAAACTCACATTGAATCGACAAACATGCTGAACTCACATAAATCTAAATCCTAATACAGGGAGAAGGTGGAGGGACTTAAACTGCTGGGAAGCAGGCAGGATGCAGCGCTGAGCTGTGTGGGGGATAGGCAGGAAAAAAGAAGAGAAGAATCAAACATCTATTTATATGGATCGCCTATAGCTGTTGGAGTGAGGTCATAGTTATATATGGTTGGAAGGAGCATCATGTGATTTAAAGCAACTTCTATGCCTGGAAACTCTATGGATTACTGCACTTAAATACATGCACTTGGTGCTTTCGTGGCAATATTGTGATTTTAATGTGAACTATAACCTGGCCTTTGACTTTTACATCAATATTGTGTTTATTTAAGAGAATATCTTTAAATATAAGCCTCAAAATATGACTTCATGGCTTTCCTTTAGGCAGTGGTTCCTGTTATGATGTGATGTGAAGTGATTCCTTATGCCTGCCGTTGTGAGCAGATGTTCCCCTATCAGAATATTTTAATACTTTATAGAGGCTTGAACAGTTAAAACTAATCTAACATTTCCCAATATAAAAGATTAGAGAAAGTCAGAAAAACATTAACATGATTTGTATTTTTCTTATTTCCTGTTTTGTTAATCATCTCGTGACCCCTCAGATTTCTCTTGCAACCTTTTTTTTTTACCATAGTATTTTTTTTAAACTTTTGCGTTGTCAAGGTCTGGGGCTGCAAACATTACATTTCATTTGAAATTTAATTTTTAATAGTAATGTTAAGACAATTGCTCTGAAAAAAAGACACCTGCAGGGCAGCTGAGAATTTTCAAACTTATTGCACCAGTATTTAATGCTATTTAAATTTTCTTTTAGTCCTTTTTTACATTTTTATTTGACTAATTTTTTGGCACTTTGTGTTGTACAAATAAATTAAACCAGCAGCCTAATGGCAGTGGATTGAATTGAAACACTTGTATATTTGTACAACCATTTTGGGAATATCAGATGTTTTGACCATCTTGCTTTTCTCTAAATTATGTTACCAACAACTCCCTATATATCCTATATCCTTTAAAGGTCCCATATTGTAAAAAGTGAGATTTTCATGTCTTTTATAGTATAAAGCAGGTTTAAGTGCTTTATAAACACTGTTAAACTATCCAAACGCTCAATATACGGAGAAATACACACAGCCCGTATTCAGAAATTGTGCGTTTGAAACAAGCCGTTAGGATTTCTGTCCATTTGTGATGTCACAAACATACAATATTACATTAACATTACACGGTTTTAAACGTAAACATTTTGGAAATAACAGCAAATAACAGGAAACAGCGTAAACAACAGGAAATAAACTGGGACACATTTAGAATGTTTACGTTTAAAACCATGTAATGTTAATGTAATATTGTATGTTTGTGACATCACAAATGGACAGAAATCCTAACGCCTTATTTCAAACGCGCAATTTCTGAATACGGGCTGTGTGTGTTTCTCCCTATATTGAGCGTTTTGATAGTTTAACAATATTTATATAGCACTTAAACCTGTTTTATAATGTAAAAGACCTGAAAATCTCACTTTTTACAATATGGGACCTTTAAAAGTTGTAAAATAGCCGAATCCAGAGTTATTGTCCTCGACATAATGAACGTGCATCAGACCAAAAAAATGGCTTAGACCTGTGAGATGAAGATTTCCCATTCTCAGATAGCTTCATTTGAACGATATGGAGGTTGCAACAGTTAAAGATATGATACAGTATTTCACAAAAAAAGAAGAAATAGAAACTTATATAGGCCAAACGGTTGGGCATCCTGCTCTCAGTTAGCTCTGCAGGACAAGCTTAAAGGCACCCGGCTATTATACTTGAATACAGCCCCTTTTTCTCAGGACACTTTTAAAAAATTGTCCAACACAGTGAAATGATCAAGAATCTCCTCTGCCCTGTTCACTCCCACTGGTGTTCAGGCTCTCCTCCATTTATCATCATCACTAGAACTCCGAGGGACCTCCACCCCCACAAGCAAAGCTGTGCCCTGTGCATCTTTCTCTAAACCGCCCTCCGCTGGTTTCTCTGCTCGCCGTCTACCTCAAACACTCTAACAATACTGCCGTCTCTGCAAGTCCTCTGTGACAAAAGCTCTCCTACCAGCAGTCCATTTCTTCACTTCACCTTTTGGTGTGACATCAACTTCCCCGAGAGCTTAATTGCTCTGAGACAAGTGAACTTTTCATCAGGCTCCTCCGCCACGTCTGACAGATCCCACTCATCAACTGTCGTCAGCCATCATTAACAGAGAGACAGAGGAGCCACTGGAGGATCTAAAAAAGCTTGTATCACGCTGTGCGGTGACCTCGGCTTTTACCATTGTTCTGCCGAACATCCATACACACTGTCAAGACAGAAACAAGCTGCATCCACAGATGGAGAAAGTATGAAGCTTCACACAATGACATGCCGTTCCAATACTGTGTGTTAAAGGAGGCAGATGGTAGTTACTCTCTTGGGACATCCTGAAAACACATACAATATACTGGTTTGATTCCTGTCAACTCTCAACTGTCCACTATCAAATAAAGGCACAAAAACGACCCTAAAATACTCTCAACAGGCCAACACAAGAGAAATGACTAAAGCGGGGACGAAATAGAGGAGAAAAGATCCTAATAATAACACATAATCTTTATTTTAACACTTTCAGTGGTGTTAATTCAACTCTAATAATTAGAGTATAAAAAGTAGGGGCTGTCAATCCATTAAAATATTTAATCGCGATTAATCGCAAATGAAGCCCGCTTTTTTTAAGGGAATTTTGTCAAGTATTTAATGCTCTTATCAACATGGGAGTGGGTAAATTTGCTGCTTTATGCAAATGTATGTATATATTTATGACTGGAAATCAATTAACAACACAAAACAATGACACATATTGTCCAGAAACCCTCACAGGTACTGCCTGCTTGCCTTCACTCAGACAGCGCGCGTTCTCGCGTACTCGCTCCACCTCTAGACGTGAACGCGCGCTCACTCCACACTGCAGAAGAGTTAGTTTAGCTCTGAGAATATCTAGTGAATGTACAGTGGACGTTTGTGCAGAAATAAATGCTGCAGCTCCTCCAGACCAACAGAGGTTTTCCGTGTCTTGTAAAGTGACGGAGCTCCGCAGCGAGAAACGTTGTCGTCTCGTTACCGACCGGGTGCCGGTGTCTCCCTGTTCTCTCCGGCTGCGGGCGGAGACGACAACCTTACTCGCTGCGGAGCCCCGCTGCCTCAGTCTGCGCTGAAGCAGGAAAAGCCAACACTAGGATCAGCATTGATTCATGGAGAGACCTTCGTCTGGTCAGCTAACATTACTGCCGAGCAGGTGAAATATAGAGTGATATTGTGGTTTTAGCTGACGTGTGTCGCCTCACTGTTTTGAGCGATGCTCGTTCATGTCTATTTAGAGCGAGCCC
>CAKALU010069413.1:0-44264 GCA_916700995.1 Hozukius guyotensis | reverse complement strand
CCTCTCTCCTCCTCCTCCTCCTCCTCTCTACTCCTCCTCCTGTAGTGTAACTTTCCTAGTCGGGACAGTTGCATTTGAGCACAGGGACACTCCTCCTGAACTAAGGGAGGTAAACTCTGCAGCAGTCCTCATTAAGATTCCCTCTCCGTCTACACTCAACCACGAAAAACCCTCCTCTAGTGGGTGGCACCAGCGTCCTGCGCGCATCTTTAATTGCGCACCATCACCTCCAACCACCATGCATTACCACGGATCATCATCAGCAGCAGCAGTGATCACGCTGCCTTGAGGGGTTTGCTTCATGTCCTGCTGTTTACAAGGCTGAAGGTGGAGGTGGAGGCAGAGGAGTCTCCAGAGCTCCAGCAAAGGGTGGTGCCCTGTATGCATCTCATCCAAGCTGCTGGACACGCTGTGCATGCGGACAGAGACGCGCTCTCCTCTCTCCTGCAGTGTGCATTGAGCAGCTCCACTTCTTGTTTGCAGCTCCCATGATTGTGACATTTGCTCGGTGATGACTGCTGCAGGCAACACGTGCGCTCGGATGGTGTGAAGAGAGAGAGAGAGAGAGAGAGAGTGACACAGCATTGCTTTTGGAGGGGCTTCATTTCTCTCATATCTATCTATCATAGGTGAGTACATCAGGTTTATTTCTCACACTCTGTACTTGCTGTATACTGTGTGTTTTATTGGCTGCTCTCACCTTGCAAAATGCGTATTGATTCATGTTGAGCATCCGATTTGTTGAAGGTTTCCAGGCAGTGACTGTCACACAGCATCAAATCACTGTCAGTGCTGCAATCACTGCAACAGATCCCCAATATATGGTGTCCTATTGGTGTAGACAGAGCATCATTTAATGCATTGCATGATACAGGAAGGTGTTGCTGCTGCTGGTCTCTGGAAATTTCCTGGAAAATCCTGATTTCACTGCATGGAAAATGCATTTTTTTTGTTTGGTGGATTCATGTTTTGTCTCTCTAAAAAAAAAAGGAAGTAATAATAATAATAATAATAATAATAATAATAATAATACATTTATTTATATAGCACTTCTCAAAACAGATGTTACAAAGTGCTTCACAAGACAATAAAAGCAGATAAATAAAGTAAGAGATATGGTAACTGTTAAAACAGAACATCAGACAATAAAAGCAGATAGAGTAAAACAAATATGGTAACTGCTAAAACAGAACATCACAGAACATATCAATAATAATAGAAGTGGTACAAATATACAGTATATATATACATAAATGTGTATAAATGTACACATGTGTCCAGAAACGGATGTGTACGTACATATATTTATACCCTTCTACTTATAGGAATGCTATCCTAAAAAAATGTGTTTTCAAAAGTTTTTTAAAAGTGGATACAGAGTTAGATGATCGTATCTCTATAGGAAGTGCATTCCAGAGTATCATGGTCAATTAAGAAAATGTGCTCTCAAGTGTTTCATTAGACTTTGGGTGTGCACTTAATTCCTTGAAAGATTGATGGTTAAGATTCCTTTCTTGCAGTATAGCTGGCTGTAGTCCCAGTTTATTTACAGCACTGGTATAGGCTTGTTTACTTCTAAAAAACAAAAGTTTTTGGTGAGCCATCAATCTTTGCAAACTTGAGTATCTTCTGCTCTAAGTGCCCTTCAAGTGGTTTATTTCTCAAGGCAACACGGCAGCAACAAAGCAGACAATAGGAGAAACTCTGTTAAGACCACCAGCGTCAACCACAAACACCCCATTTGATTGTGGAGCTCCAGCTTTGTTTCCAAGCACAGTGGGATCGTATGGAGTACAGAGTAAAGTGTGTACTAATTGAACCTGCCGGCCACTCTCTCCATTGTGCCAGGAATGTTTGGTTGCCTGTTCTCCACAGAAACCCCCCCTCGTTCCCTTTGTTCTGGGGGACAATCCTCCAGTGCCATGTGTGTCTAGTGGTGGCTGGGGGAGGGAGATGGAGAGGGGTCAGCGGGGGTATTGACATCTGTAGCTGACAGCTTCCTCGGGGCGAGCTGACATGCTGTGATACCATGAATGGGTATTAGGGGAACATATGAGCGAAGCACTTAACAGTAATGAGGATATTTATTCCTTGTGCACGATGCTCGGGGACCAGAGATGTGCTGCAAAACTCTGTCAACATTTATTGAATGTCACTTGATATATACAGTATAAAGACTAAATTGAATTGGTTGCAATTGAAAGGTGCAGTGTGTGGGATTTGACGGCATCTAGCGGTGAGGTTGTAGATTGCAACTAACTGAAACTTCTCCCGTGTGCACAAGCGTGTAGGAGAACTACGGTGGCTGACGCAAAAACGCGAATGGCCCTATCTAGAGCCAGTTTTTGGTTGGTCCCTTCTGGGCTACTGTAGAAACATGGCGGTGCAACATGGCGGACTCCGTTAAAGAAAACATACTTATATTATATTCCATTTCTGCTAATAGATCCCCCTAAATGCTACACACAGGCCCTTTTAAGTCACGTTTATTTACAGTATATAGTCCCAAATCTAGTGCAGAAACAAGTAGTCGATTAGTTGACTGTCAGAAAATGAATCACCAGCTATTTTGTTAATCAATTAGTTTTCGAAATCATTAGTAAGCAACAATAATTAGAGTCTACAGTCGTGCTATAGCAGCTCTGTGGGGCTGTATTTGCTAACATCCTAACTATGAGAAATAGGGCTGCAACTAACAATTATTTTCTCGATTAATCGATTAGTTTTTTGGTCAATAAAATGTCACTCAGTGTTTCCCAAAGCCCAAGAAGACGTCTTCAAATGTGTTGTTTTGTCCTCAACTCAAAGATATTCAGTTTACTGTCACAAAGGAGTAAAGAAACTAGAAAATATTCACATTTAAGAAGCTGGAATCAGAGAATTTTGACTTTTTTTTCCTTTAAAAATGACTCAAACCGATTAATCGATTATCAAAATAGTTGGTGATTAATTCAATAGTTGACATCCAGTCAATTAATTGTTGCAGCTCTAATGACAATGCAAACATGCTGATGTTTAATATAATGTTTACCGTGTGCACTAACATTTGCTAATTAGCACTAAACATAAAGCAAAACTGAGGCTGCTAAGAATGTCATTAGTCCTGATGGAGGTGCTATAGAGGTAAAGTTAATGGATCACCAAAGATGTGAGAATTCATCCTCTGGGGAACACGAATGTCTTTGTCATATTTCATGGCAATCCATCCAGTAGTTGTGAAGACATTTTACATAAAACGACAAATGTAAAACTCAGGTTTGCCAAATTCATAAGTGTTCATCCTCTTGAGACCATGAATATCCATTCAATATTTGTTGAGATATTTCAGTCTGGACTGAAAGTGGTGGACCAGTGCACGTTGCTGGCATAAAACATCAACGATTCTCTGGTTTCAGCTTTTAAATTGTGAGGATTTGCTGCTTTACATCATTTTAAATTGGATATTTTCAGGTTTTTATATGTTGATCAGAAAAACAAGGAATTTGAAGATGTCACCTTGGACTCTGGGAATATATGATGGGCATTTTTCCATATTTCACTACATTGTTTAGTTGATTAATTGAAAAAATACCCAAATCACAACTCTAATGGGCTTTGCAGTCTGCATAGCACATGATGCCCTCTATAATTTGACCCTTGATTTAATGACGGAAAAACTCCCCCAAAAAAACACCATGAAAGCTATTAAAGTGGAGACTGGATGAATGACATAAGGAGGACAGTTGCCATTTGATTTAGAGGATTTTGCCTGTCATCACTGACAAATCCTGCCAATTCTTTCTGATGTTGTCCTGTATGATGGAGGCCAAAGTGTGCATCAGTCATTTCAACACCTTCCTATTTGGTGTGATGTCTACTGTCAACATTAGCAAGAATTTTTAGAGGGCAACAATCTCCACAGCTGCTCTGTTATCGCCAATGGCAGGAAAAGTCTACATGAACACTGAAAAACACCCGGAAATTATCAGCTTTCGCTTAAACAAACATATCAGGGGAAGTTCCAGGAAAAGGGAAAAATCTGGTTTCTGACTCTTGCAGCAGAAAGTCCCAGCCGATGGGAAACTGTTAGGGGACGTGGCTATGGCGGCGGTGTGTGAGCGGGTTTCATGATTGTAAGTAAGCGTCCCTGCTGACTGGTAGAGAGTGGTACACCATGAGGAGGAATGTGGCCCCCAATGGGCCCCTCATGTATGTGCTCAGGATGGATTCCGCTCCGACAAAACAGGATTTCAACCCAAGCAAAGGGAGGAAAAAGCCAGTCTGTGCCTGCGCCGTTTCTTTTCCTGTGTTTTCTAAATGCCACGTAGTATTAACGAAGGCCCTCAGCTGCTTTTGAAATGACTTTTCATTTAAGCTGAGAGGGGGGGGCTCGTATACAGGAACCACAGGGGGAGGTGCCAAGCTGAAAAGCAAGCGAAAGCTCTATTCAACCAAGACGGAGAATAAATTCCCCCCCTCAGCCACTTATGATCCTATCAGCTAAAGAGCGTTCCCATAGGACCAGAGGGAGCCTCGGCTAGTCGTGCCTCAAAAAAAGAAAGAAAAAAAAAGCCTTTCTACTGTATATAGTATCAGAGCCGGCTCTGTTTGCCTATTGGGGGTATCGGTGAATAAATATGGCGCCTCAGGTAAACAAAAGACTTGAGTAGCAGCAGCCCCCACCTGCCCCGACCAAGCAGATAGCTGGTAATGAATAACTAACCATTATGATGATGAAAGGGGGCGATGGGCACGGGGAGATAAGAGCGTGGTGGCGACCGTCGGAGCATGAGGTGTTTACAAGGGGAATTCCTCACATTCCTCTGCTGCAGCCATGCCACTCCAATCTGCACCTCCACCCACTGATGGTCATCCTCTGTGCCAAGAGGGACCCAAGGGGCGTCAAACAGGTCCCTCCTCAGGATATAGCCGCTGTTAATGTGAGTTATGTAAGGAGATTTTTGAGTGTTGCTTTAGAGATTTTTGGGGGGTATTTGATAGAGCTAATACAGCAGGCGGAGGAACACGTGCAGTAGATCCCCAGAGAGTTCAAATTCACACAAAGGCTTGTTTTTAGATTTAAGGGGGGGGGGGGGGGAAGGAGATTTTGAGTTAAGGCTGGAATCTGTACTTCAAGCTGATGCAAAATGACGGAGCTTTTAGGATACGTTTCACTCGATGTTGGTATCGTTATCACAAATTTGTTGAAGTGATAAAAAATGAGATGTCATTGGTGTTGTGAGACGAAAAAGTGTGATACAACAAATCTGATAAACATTTAGCCGTGTGTGTTGAGTATCCTCATGGGAAGAGTGTCATCTTTAGCCGTGTTAGCAGCCTGGCTCTAGTCTGTCAGCTGGTCCACCACTTTGGTACCGACTGAAAAAATCTGACTGAAAAATCTCAACAACTATTGGACGGATTGCCATGACATTTTGTACAGACATTCCTTTTCATAGAGCCACCAGCAGGTCACTTATCCAGTGAAATCCATCCATCACACTTATCCATCCTCTCGATGGATTGGTAGAAATATAGGCAAACATTCATGCTTCCAAGATGATGATCCCTAATGATTTTGGTATTCCTCTGACTTTTCCTATTGTGTCACCATGAGGTTCACATTTGTGGTTTTAAGTGAAATTTGATAAACCAGTATTGGATAAATTGGTATGGAATTTGTTACAGGCGTTCTTGTTCCCCTCAGGATAAATTATAACAACTTTAGTGATCCCTGACTTTTCATGTGGTGACACAAATACCAAAGTATTTGTCCAATACTTTGGTTTATACCCAAATTTCATGCAAATTCCCATCAGCCCCAGCTGTACTTTGTGTTTAGTGCTAATTTGTAAATGTTAGCATACAAACTAAACAGTGGGTAACCTCTGGGTTTGAAAAGTGAAGCCAATGCTGAAGTGCCTTAAACTTGCATTCTTTCTAACAGCCAGCAGGGGGCGACTCCTCTGGTTGCAAAAAGAAGTCTGATTGTATAGAAGTCTATGAGAAAATGATCCTACTTCTCACTTGATTTATTACCTCAGTAAACATTGTAAACATGTGTATGGTCTCAATCGCTAGTTTCAAGTCTTCTTCAATACAGCATGATGTTCATTTAGTAAATTATGGTCCCATTTAGAGTCAAATAGACCACAAGCAGGGGATGCTTTAGGGCGTGGCTACCTTGTGATTGACAGGTCGCTACCACAGCGTTGTCCGGTCTGGGAGTTGTCCGTGTTTTCGTCTTACAACTTTAACCATTTCACAGTGTGTTTTCAGTTCATGAACATTTTGGTCGTCTAAAAATGTCTTATTCAGCGTTCGGTTGTACTTAGCTCCACCCTCTTGTGTCACTTCTGGTTGCAAAAAACCAAGATGGCGACGGCCAAAAAGCCAGACTCGAGGCTTCAAAATCGTAGTCCTCAAACCAATAAGTGGCGTCACGGTGACTAGTTCCACTTCATATTTACAGTCTATGAAACTAAACTAAGATGTTGAACATATAAACATCAGCATGTTAGCATGCTGACGTTAGCATTCAGCTGAAAGCAACGCTGTGCCTCAGTACAGCCTCACAGAGCCGCAAGCTAGACTAGTCTTGTTTTACTAGACTTATGTAATAAAGGTTTGTTCAGAAGTATTATAATCTGAAATATTTAACCTGCTTATGTCAAACTACAGGATGATCCCTCAGTGCTGCAGCATAATTCCCAGTGGATTTCTCAGTGTTTTTAATGGTTAACATAGCTCACACACATTAAGTCTATAACTCTCTGAGGAATGGCAGAATAGCTAGAGGACATATGAAGTCTGTTGCAGTACTATTTTATAATCAGGCAATAAATCAACCTAAATATGTACATATATTTAAAGGTTGTTTTTTTTAAATAAGTGCAAATATTAAAAAAATCTCTGGTGCCTTTTTGTATAAGGACGTCATGAGGCTGGACTTAACTCAGCTTTTTTTTCCACAGGCAAGACCTTTAAGCTTAACAGTCGCTAATCACACAACTCTTTTCTTTCTCCAGAGCAGTGTTTGTGTTGTTAACATCCCTTTAAACAGAAAAGATCCTGAAGAAAGATAAAATGTGGGTCACATTTTGTGGTGTGTGAGGTGTTTAATATGTGGAAAGTGAAACACAGGAACTCCTCTGTAGGCGACCTCGGGACACAGAGGGTTTGTGTTTTAGGATCAATCATCACATTTTTTTAATGCAGCGCAGATGACCGGGGCTAATAGGATTATAAGAAGGCTCGGTGGAATAGAGAAGTCCAGGGGGTGGGAGGGGGGGACGCGTTACCCCTGCAAACCCAGCCTCGGCCGGCCTCTGGGGAGGGAGAGGGTCATGTGATGAAGGGGGACAATACTCGCAGGTGTCAGCCCGATGATTACGAGGTCTGAGGCTGGGCTCACCTATGAGGATTACTCAGAGCCTCTAATGGATGGCAGGTTGTGACCCCGGCTAGCAAGGAAGCAAATCGCCACCCTCTCACCCAGAAAAGTGCTATTCTGTATAAAAAAAAGGAGAGAGAGAGAGAGAGCTTCTCGTCTCTGGTTTCCTTGGCAACTTCTTCTATTTGGACATTTGTTCTTGCATCACCAAAAAGCATTGTGAATACTTGTCAGCCCTGCTTTTTGGATGCAGCATTCACAGTCCTTTATATTTATCCAGGCTTTTGAGCATGCACTCAGTTAAAATCAAACCTTGTCTGCTGTCCAGACTCATCTGATACAGGCTGCAGATTAAAGTAGCACCATATGCCGGGCACCCCTCCCCATGGTGGAGCTTATTATTGCACTCTATGTCACTGTCAGCGGCTAATTGTTGTGGAGGATTGAGGTGACGGAGGGGGGGAACAACTCCCCTATCTTGCCTTAAATGCTTGGTCATCTCTACTTTGCCTCCTAAATCGAAGCATTTCCTTTTCTGCATTTGTAATCACCTTGCCAAAGCCAGCATTTTTTTTTTTTTGTGACTTACACTATCCTTTTTTTCACACTGTTTGAGTCCAAGTTGAAGGAGTCTGAATGCCAGGAAAGGAAGCTCTTGAGAATATAAAACCATTGTTTTCCCTCTCTGTGCCCTGCCCATGCCGCATATGGCTCATTTCATGGCTGCTGGAGAGGCTGATTGATGGGCTGAAGAGCAGCGGGGCTGGTGTTCCTCGTGTGCAGTACTTGGCAAGGCGAGAGCCATGTCCTCGTCGAGGTCACACGAGGTAAAAGTAAATGGAAGATTCGTCAGACTGCGATAGAAACGGCTCTTCCTAAGAAAAAGCCACAGGAAAGGTGGTTTTCCTAGGAACTCTTGGGCTACATGACAGCCAGCATGTACTACAGTATGTCTGTGATGTCTTCCTTGCCAAAGGTGTCATGGGAGCTGACATTTCATTGTAATCATTGCACTAACCACCTCTGGGAGAACTCCTCAAATATCGGCACTTGTCACCCCCAATTAGAGAGCAGTTTATAGGGTTTTTCTCCTCCTCCTCCTCCTCCTCCTCCTCCGTCTCGCTCTCCAGCCTAAGAGATCCGTGGCCCCGGGGGGCTGGAAAGCTGTCTAGTAATCTGAGACAGCATTAAGATGGAGCGAGGCGTTGGTCCCGCAAATTAATTTCTATACACAGAGCGGCGTTTTAAAAAAAGCCCTGCAAAATGACTCAGTGGGATTTCGCCTGGCATGTGTGTGTGTGAATGTGTTTGTGGTGCTGGTAGTGGCGGTGGCGGTGGTTTGTGGTAGCTACATCACCATGGAGACTGTGGCATTATCGTGTAGGGAGGACGTTGACGCTGGAGAGAGTACAGCGTTGGCAGCAGAGAGAAGCAACAACAAAATCGGAGAGGACAGCCGCTGGGCAGACAGCTGGCTTTATGTCAAACAAGGAACATGGAAATATTTCCTCTTTAAAGTGTCCTTTACTACTAACTTCACAGTTATACTTTCACATGGTTCTGCTGCCCCTGATCCACTGAACCACAAGCTGTTCACACCCAGATTATCTCATATGCACTGAGGATGGCACGACAGGCAGCTCCCTTCTCCCTCCTCGTAGAGAGGAGAGCATCCTCTGGGGAGAAGAGATGACTTGACGTTTTGGGCTTGTAAGAAGCTGCAAATAAATTGGACACCGTGGTCGCTGCGCCGGCTGTTTGTGCTGTAAAAACACCGCAGCTCGCTGTGGTATACGATATGTCAAACATGCTGTAGTAACTGCAATGATTTTCCTCTCCCTCTCAACACTGTAATGATAGTTTATGTATCTGGGGCTGTTGGTTTTATTCCACATCTTTCTTGTTTCCTTTGCACACATAGTCACAGGTTTGCAAAATGGTTGGCTGTGATTTGTAGTAAATAACATACAGCATGCTAAACCACTGGAATGGACCTTTAAGTTATGACTCTCCGGTATAGAAGTCATCTTCTGCAGAAACTGTCACCACAGCAACTCTTATAATAATGTCAGTGAGGTCTGGTCCGCTCCTCAGCTTTCCCATGGGCATTCGCTCCATTCTTCACTCTTCCACTAATAGTAGATCTGCTGCTGCTCATCCCCGACGTATTGTCCCATGCCCAACATCACACAGAAGCGTGAAGCAGCAGAGTGATGGAGGGAGCGACACCTGCAAATTCTCTCCCGGCCAGCTCCGTCTCCCCCGCGGGGGCCAAGCATTTGACATTTAACTACGACAGCCGTAAACACGCCACTGGAATGCCATTGACATTCATTTTGTCTGGCACAGTTTTATCTCTTTGCAACTCCGTGGCGGTGTAAACTCAGGACTGGATCCCACAACGCAGTGAGGAAGCTTGTCTCTCCAGCCTAAAGCTAAATGAAAAGAGTTATAATCAATAAAGATTAAATCTAGTGCTGAAATGATGTATTAATGCCCAAGATTTGCTGGTTCCAGCTTCTCAAACGTGACAATTTTCTGCTTTTCTCTGTTGTATTAATTCAGGCTGTTCTCATAAACCATTCGTAGCTATACCTACGAAAAGTAATCAACATAATCGTGAACCAGGAAGTATAAAGAGCAATAAACGCTGTGTAGGGAGGAGGTCGACATGGATGGGTGGGTAAAAAAACACCAGACTTTCGCCCAGGAAGACCGCTGTTCGTACCCCGTGTGAAATCGGAGGTCAGCATTGATTTATTTGTCACGTAACTTCCATACGTCTGGCACCTTCAAATGAAACTCAGAAGCTTGTGTTTACAACATGGGAAGTCGTGCACACATATGCTTGGCATTCAAGCGGTTAAGTCGTGAGAATACCGCTAAGCAACCGCAATATTAACGTTACTGTTGGCATCTAGACGCCAGAGAGGCTAAGAATTTAGCAAGCGGGTAAATGCAGGAAATGCGAAGGCATAATGACAGAGGAAAAAGATAAGGCCGTTGGGATACCAATATTTTCCTCAGACATATTAAATTACAAAGAAAAACAATATACGACTAAAATTACAATATATTCACTTATTATGTACCGAAAAATAAACTTCCATGGCCGCCGCCATTTCTGACAACGTCGACAAACACGTCACAACTCGTAAACTCTGAGCTTTCAGAAACTTTCCACTTACGAGGTCGTGAATACCACAAGAGGGGGGCGTTCATATGGACGACCCCTTTTGAAGGCACCATTTAGTAACATTACCTCTGTAGTTATTTTAACCCAAACCACGATCTTTTTCTAAACCTAACCTAGTAGTTTTGTTGCCTAAACCTAACCGAGTTGTTTTCTGTGAAGACGGAAGTTTATTTGAAATTCTTTTTTTCGTAGAACGCACGAAAAATGAGGAATAACTTTTCGTAAGATGTCATACGAACTGTTGTATGGGGATACGTTTAATAATTGTTAAATTAATATATTTAGGTTTTAAACTGATGGTCACACAAAACAAGCAATTTGAAGACATCTTCTTCCCTCACTATGTGACACATTTTGTTTGTGTTTCCGTTAATCTGTCCCTCAATGGGTGGAGACCAAAACTCCATGAACTTCCCTGATGAAATACAGTAATCATCATCTTCTTGTTGTTCATTATTTTACCTGCTTGATGTCGGAACAAAAGGGCGTGTATCATCCGTGGTTTAGCACTTAATCATAGACTCCGGTGTGAAGCACCAAACAAATCACCCGCAAGCTCTCGGCTCCATCTCCACCGCCACCTCCACCCTACCATAGCATAGAACCACCACTTCATCCATAATATTAAACACTGCTGACTCTGTGTGTGTGTGTGAGAGAGAGCATGTGCGGTGTCACCGATCTCATCCAAACCATGCTGAGTCTGGCTTGTTGCTCTGCTGTTTACCTATTCATTAATTCAGCCGTGAGTGATGGCACGGGCAAACCAAAGCTCTCCATCCTCTGGTAATTAAACGTCTGTTGGTGAGACATTTTCTCTTGGAATGCATTTTTAAAAACGGACACACACACACACACATACTCTGAGATGATGCCGGTGGGCGTCCCGGGCTCGCGTCTGTAATTAGCGTGCTGAGTGGTTGCACTGATTGCTTCATTATTTCTCTGATATGCATCTGTGAGAGATATTTGATGGATGTTGCATGTTTGAAAGTCCATACTAAAGCTCCTCACATGAGCATCACTCTCTTCCTCACACACCTATAACAACAATGTTATTTACTACATGCATGTTTTTGGAGTTACACCCTCTTCTATCCTGGTCCTCTTGCGTCAGACTTGCACAACGGGACAAAGCTCAATGCAATTAAGCGCCACCCTGCAGTTACTCAACATAAACACATGAATCCTCTTATATTCCTCTTGCATGCTCCCGTTTGTGTTGTGAAAGAGAGGTTTCTAAATGTAGCTACATCACAGGAAGACTTCTAAACTGATTCAGAATAATTGGCTTGTTTGCTCACAGCGGTTCAGCACGACGCTGCGAGCTAGAGAGCAATTATCAACTGCGTGTCCCAGTTTCACAGACAAGGATTATTTTTGTATGCGACAAGATATTGATGGCTGTTTCCTGTTGAAGGTTTCAGTCATCGACAACAATGATTAATCAATGTTTTTGGAGTTGTTTCCAAGATGGTAGATGTTTTTCATAGTTTGAAGACAAAAGTAAACATGCTAACCTGACCCACTAAGATGGTTTGTTACACAGAACCATCTGAAAAGCCGTCATTGTAAACTGTTTGGAAGAGGGCAGGCACTATCTAAAAATACTTGGCAGGTGATTGGATGAAACGTCTGTCAATCAAACTCTTGCCGAAGCCAGTCGGGAGAAGAGCGAAAACATGTTTTCCATCGAGAAAAGCCTTCAGTGCCGTTCTTTGCTCTTCTTTCAATGAAGAAATACTCGCCAGTTCTGATATAACTGATGCTATTGTAGCTACGCTAACCTCTTCAAGAGCCGCCATTGTTGTTTAGAACGCCTCTCCGTGTCGTTGCATCACGCACATAGACCACGCCCGTAGCTGCCAGTAGCTCCTCACAGGACGCTGATTGGTCCGTAATCTGGCTTGCTGGACACAAATGCATTATTTGAAGCCTGACAAGATGGATTTTTGTGTGACATTTGATCCCGCGATTCTAGTGTGATCGAAGGCGTATAATTGACCGCTAAGCAACCGCAATATTAACGTTACTGTTGGCATCTAGACGCCAGAGAGGCTAACAATTTAGCAAGCGGGTAAATGCAGGAAATGCGAAGGCATAATGACAGAGGAAAAAAATAAGGCCGTTGGGATACCAATATTTTCCTCAGACATATTAAATTACAAAGAAAAACAATATACGACTAAAATTACAATATATTCACTTATTATGTACCGAAAAATGAACTTCCATGGCCGCCGCCATTTCTGACAACGTCGACAAACACGTCACAACTCGTAAACTCTGAGCTTTCAGAAACTTTCCACTTACGAGGTCGTGAATACCACAAGAGGGGGGCGTTCATATGGACGACCCCTTTTGAAGGCACCATTTAGTAACATTACCTCTGTAGTTATTTTAACCCAAACCACGATCTTTTTCTAAACCTAACCTAGTAGTTTTGTTGCCTAAACCTAACCAAGTTGTTTCCTGTGAAAGCGGAAGTTTATTTTGAAAAGACAGTAGGCATGTAACGAGCGGAAATTGACACAAGTTGCTGGACATTCGTAGGAGAGGATACGTTGATAAATTGTTGAATTAATATATTTGGGTTTTAGACTGTTGGTCACACAATTTGAAGACATCTTCTTCCCTCACTATGTGACACATTTTGTTTGTGTTTCCGTTAATCTGTCCCTCAATGGGCGGAGACCAAAACTCCATGAACTTCCCTGATGAAATACAGTAATCATCATCTTCTTGTTGTTCATTATTTTACCTGCTTGATGTCGGAACAAAAGGGCGTGTATCATCCGTGGTTTAGCACTTAATCATAGACTCCGGTGTGAAGCACCAAACAAATCACCCGCAAGCTCTCGGCTCCATCTGACATTTGATCCCGCGATTCTAGTGTGATCGAAGGCGTATAATTGACACGATATTACGGTGAAGATGGAATACGTTACACGTGCTAAACAGCGTGTTAGCATTGTCATTGTGAGCATTAGCATGCTGTTCAAAAGCACCATTGTACCTATAAATACAGTCACACATAGTCGCTACAACGGCTGTAAACTCTTAGTCTTGTTTCAAGGTAAAATGCCAAACATTTAGTGTTTCCAGCTCCTCAAATGTGAAAATTTGCTGCTTTCTCTTTCTCTTTTATATATTATTAAGTGAGTCTCTTTGGATTTTGGACTGGTGCTTAAACAAAACAAGCAATTACGTGTTTTGAGAAATAGTGATGGCTATTTTCCCACTATTTGCTGAAGGAATAATCCAGTAATTCAGATATATTTCTTTTACTTCAAAGTCCTGGAACCTCAGAAAGTCTCATAAACAACAACAAAAAAATCCCCACAGTGTTCTCACCTACTGTTAATACATTATTTTTTGGCTCTTTGTTCTTTCAGAGATCTTTCATCACAGATACTGCTTGTCTCCTTGCTTCTTTGTCATTCCAGTCTATAGACATGCAAAATTGTTCTACCAATTCTAATCTCATTCGTGGTTTGCTGCTTTTCTGATAACAATACTTGCACCACAGGGTGCCGTGTGCACCGTGATATTAATCCAAATAATGTGTCACAACTGTAACCCTCTGATAACTCCTCCACTGTAACTGGCCTCCCACTGGACTGGCCTCAGTAGGGTCTCACTTTAAAATGTCAACGCTGTCAGGTCCCCACGCCGTCATATCTGCTGTCATCTCCAGGTAAACATCAGTCCCAGAGCCGCGGGGAGCGCCGGCTCAAGTCATTACAGCTGCAACTGCCACCGCTCCCTTTCCATCAAGTTTTACACTGCCAGCTCCAAACCAAATACCACTTATTTAATCATTGCCCTCTCCTGTGGTGGCTCAAGAAGAAAGGTCACCCCTGTCCGATTGGAAGACTCCAGGCTCCATCACTCTGAAACTGAGTCACCTCCGGAGTCTGCCGGCATTGCATGCATTGTTGTGTGTGTGTTTTGCACCACATGCAATTTAGCTTTGGTGTAATTGGCTGATTAGGCCTTTAGTGTGTTTGGAGAATTGAGCAACTGGGCGGCTCATCCATGAGTAAATTCTCCACTTTCAGGCCAATTGTCCCTGTCATGTTTTAGTCGAGTGCATCTGCCTTCATCTGTCAGCCTGAATCACATGGAGAAGGCGTAATTGATGCGATGTGTGTGTGTGTGTGTGTCCGCGTACAGCGAGCCAGACACACTCTCAGGACTCACAGCTCTTGGAGTTAATCCGTCTCACTAATAGCGGGGGGTTGGAGCAGAGGAGGAGGGGGGAGGAGGAGGAGGAGAGAGGAGAACAATACAACATCTCTCCCTCCGTCTCCGGACACGTGGTCTTCGCCCGGCGGGAAATCTCTGGACCTTGGACGTTCTCTACGGATGTTGCTCCTCTCGTTCACTCGTCCCAGCTGACTCTCAGCGGTCTCTGCTGCGCCGCTCAAGGAAACGAGGTACAATCCAATCCCCCCCCCCTCCTCTCCGAAAAACATCCTCCTCCAGTGCTTTTCGTTCCTGCCATTGTCACCAGACAAGAGGCTGCGTCATGGGGTAAATTAGGAATGTGTGTGTAGAGTAAGGAACTTCCTGGACTTTCTGAGGTGTGTGATTTACAGTTTCTGCAGAAAGTATGTTTGCAGGCCGTGAGCTATGACAGGAAGTGTAGGGAGACAGTGGAAACAATATGTATTTCCTCCTTCGCAATGCAAACTCTTGTGTACAGTGTAGGATTGCTGTGTCTACCTCATGGGCATTCCTGAATGCACCAGTGGGCCTTGTTTCCTGTCTTGCTCCTGTGTGGTTCATAGATACTCTAAGTATGATTATCAGCTCGTACGTTTACAGGAAAGAGTGAATTCCACTGCCTGCTGTCACATTTTTCTCCCCTTACATCTTGAAATACATATAATGGTATTGTTTGGGAACAAAAGGTTAGTTATTTCCTTTTGTGGTTACCTCAGTTTCTTTAGTTTCCTTTGTTGCGTTTGAGTCTCAATGGTATCAGAACCTCAGCACCTTATACATCCCAACAGTTTGGGTTGTTACCAAGCGGCAACCCCTGGGTCTGAGAAGTGAAACCAATGCTGAAGTGCCTTAAACTTGCATTCTTTCTAATTGCCAGCAGGGGGCGACTCCTCTGGTTGCAAAAAGAAGTCTGATTCTTGACCCTATTTCTCACTTGATTTATTTCCTCAGTAAACGTTGTAAACATGAGTTTATGGTCTCAATCGCTAGTTTCAAGTCTTCTTCAATACAGCATGATGTTCATTTAGTAAATTATGGTCCCATTTAGAGTCAAATAGACCATAAAGCAGGGGATGCTTTAGGGCGTGGCTACCTTGTGATTGACAGGTCGCTACCACGGCGTTGTCTGGTCTGGGTGTTGCCGTGTTTTCGTCTTACAACTTTAACCCTTTCACAGTGTGTTTTCAGCTCATTAAAGTTAATATTAACATTTTGGTCGTCTAAAAATGTCTTATTCAGCGTTGGGTTGAACTAAGCTCCGCCCTCTCGTGTCACTTCTGGTTGCAAAAAACCAAGATGGCGATGACCAACATGCCAAACTCGACGCTTCAAAACGGCAGTCCTCAAACCAATGGGTGACGTCACGGTGACTATGTCCACTTCTTATATACAGTCTATGGTTGTTACCCTTTAAAGACCAGAAACATCTACTTAGACTACTCGCAGTTTGCATGAATCTGTGAGTTGTTGTTCAACCAAAGAGTGATTTCTTTGTCTTCTCACATTGTTTTATTTGAAACGTTTTTAGAGGCCTGAAGAGGTAAAACTATACAGTATTTGAGCAAGTTCATTCTTGGCCTTGGGATCAATATGTTTGACAAAAATAATCTCAAACCTCACTAGCATTTTTTGGTCCTCATCAGCAATTAAGATAGTAAATTGAGTTAAGATTATTTGGTCAAATGTCCAGTATTTCACTATTCAAAACATGTCCAATCTCGTAAATCATCTCATAACCCTTCTGATTCAGCTGACGACCCCACAGGGGGTCCTGATCAGTAGGGTGGAACCACTCTTCTCTTGCATTACTCTATTAAATTGCATTAAATTTCACAGCTTCTTTAATAATAACAACTTGAGTCCCGTCAGACTTCAAACCGCTCTGACACAACTCAGGGTTTGTTTTTGCCCTCAGCCCTCAGCATGTTGAAATAAGCACAATGTCCCGCCCTGTTAAAATCTGTTATGCTGATTTGAAGGGATTAAGCTTGTTTATGGTATTATGCCCTCTATGTTGGTGGCAACCCGGGGCGTCTTACATTGCGTGGTGTAAAACCTACTAGAGTGGGGCTGGGTTTTCACGCCCAGAGGGTGCAACCTCCTGGTTTGTCATCTTACACCACTACATTTTTAATCTCTCCCCCTCGAGGCAAATAAAATTGCTTTCATGTTCATGCGTGATACTTTGTTAGGTGACATGAATCATTTAGACATGCAACTCAACTGCGTCCTTCCCTCATATGTGAGTATCCATCCTTTTCATCAGAGCTGGGCTGTGTGAGGGCAGCTCAGTTAACCTTTATCGATGTATGAGTCATCGTTTCTTCGGTCTTAAGACCACTAACTCTCAGAAACGGCTTCACATAGGGGACTTCTGGTGGGGAGCACTTTGACAAATGGTCCTTCTCAGTTTAATGTTGCAGCAGTTGTGCTGCAGTGCACTAATAGTGCTTCCTCTCTCACTGGGCTCAAAGTTTTAACTCGCCTGCACTCATGTTCACACTTTCTGTGATGAAGCATCGCTGGCTTTGTTTAACGATTCATCTGCTTGGTATGTGAGGGTAAAGTGCGTTCAGGGAGGCCTTGCGTTAACTGTGATGCCCGCTGGGAGGCTGGAGGATAGATGGTGGCTGACAGCACCGTTGGCGTTGCAATGCTGCTGCTGTGTCATGCTATTTTGCTGTGGTGTTGTCTGTTTGTCTCAATTTAAAACCTCTGGAGAAGTGTCTGCTTTTATTGAATATCTGGAGCTAAAAATACCTGCAGCTCCACCAATCAGAGCAAAGAACAGGTTGAACGGTGAGATGTGATTGGACAGGATGTCCCATGGATGTTGCTAACTGTTTTCCAAATCTTGACGAATATAAAAGAGCATACATCGAAATTAGAAATTAAAGTTGCACCAAGCAAATTCATATTCTAGTGACAGCCTTATCTTACAGATTCATTATTTAATGATGAGCGCTTCATTCAGAGATCAGTCTGCATATTTCTCCCTCTTTGTAGCTGGTGGAGATGCAGAAAATCTTTCATGTTGTCCATCTTTCTTGCTATTCATTCTGTGCTGAAATTATTCTGCAAGGCCGACCATAATTTGAAAATAATTTGGTCAAAATAAGGCAAATGTGCAGGGTCTTAATCAAGAAGTTGTCTCCAGTTCCAGACTGTATTTTTTACAGTGATTTTTACACTCACAAATAAGTGGTTGTGACTGCAACTAACGCTTATTTTCATTGATTAATCTGCTATTATTTTCCAGATGAAGATTCTAGATTGGTCTATAAAATGTCCGAAAATAGTGAAAAATGTCCATCCCAGTTCCTCAAAGTCAAAGGTGATGTCTTTAAATGTCTTGTTTTGTTGACATAAAACAGAGAAATGCAGGAAATTTCCATATTTGTGAGGCTGAAAACAGCATTTTTTGCCATTTTGGCATGAAAAGTACTTTAATCAATTATCAAAATAGTAATAGTAAATTATTTTTCTGTCAATACTAGTGGATTAGTTGACTAATTGTTGCAGCTCTATTGTATACTCACACACAAATTTCCCCTGATGCAGTTTGAATAAATTCATATCAATGCCCTACTCGGATGTCAAACCAAAATTGAACAAATTAGTCATTCAACCTTAGACAAAATAAAGAAATGTTGCTTGACTCATTTTGAAAAGCTTCTCTTGCTGAGTCATTCTGTTTCGGCCGCTGGCTCCTCTCAAACCGTGTCAGCTCGCCCTGAAGGGCAGTTTTGCCACCAGCAGGTCGACCGCCACCTTCGCTGGCAGAAAGTGAGGTGTGACAGGTGTTGGACCTGCTGCAGACGTGCTGTCAGCTGGAGGACGCCAGCGTCACGGGAAATCTGATATAGTGCTAACCTCCACCTCTCCTGTTCACACTAGCAGATATATCTGCCAATCAGAAGTTTTGAACATCATATATTTTAACTTTTCTTTGGTCAGTTGTTAAAAATAATACCTTAAAATTAGACAATAATAAGGAATATTTATAAGTGAATAAAGAAAATCTCCAAAGGACCACACATATTGACTCATTATAACCCTTTGTAATGCTGAATATTCTTCTGATTCTGTCATCAATCTTCTGTAGTTCTGCTAATCTTTATTAGTTAGAGTTCTTCCCAGTGCTAAGTACAGCTTACATCCGTTTTGACAATTTCTCAATTATGAAAATGTCACTCTTTAGTCATAATAGCAGCTTGCCCTTTTCTGTTGTGAGCTGACATTTGCATGATGACTGTTAAGTATCAAGTAGCAAGAATTAAGACTCTTAAACTGTGTCCTAATTCTCACTGTGTTTTAAAAGTGTATTCACACTGGAGAAATGACAAATTAAATTATGTTTTTTTAACTACATTAATTTATTTTTTGTGGTTGGTTGTTTTTTTTAAGCCACTAAGACAACAGAAAAATTGACATATCATCAGCCAATAGCCAATAGTTGCATTCAAGAGACACGGAGTAACATCAGCATTCATTTGCAGTTATGTTTCTGGCAACCCAATGAAGAAATATGTGGCTGTTCAGCTGCTAAATGTTCCCCGATAGCTAGCTGTGCACTAGCAGGTTGATCATTTTGTCAGCTATTTTAGTTTTTAGAGCTTTTTCACTGAAAACATCTGCCTGCTGCTGATGATGAGAGCAGTCAGACTGAACCAAAACAGTAAAGTTAAAGGCCATAAAATCAAAACAATGAGCTGGAAGATGCTAAAATGCTCCGCAGATCAGAAGAAAACTGCAGAGCTGGGTGATAATGAGCAGCCCTTTTCACATTAAAGGTGCTCTATACTATATCCAGAGCATCAATATAGCGGCAAACAACTATTTGCTATAAAGATATAGAGGAGTAATGTCTACCTGAGCAGAGAATGAAATCTCTCTCCCTCTGTGTGTGTTGTAATCTGAGCTTCTCCGTGCTTTGTTGACATCGCTGAGCCAGCTGCGCGTTCTTTTAGTGCAGGTTCGTGCATGTTTGCGTGCCCCACTGGCTAGCTCACGGCCGCCGCTCTGCACTGCTCTCATACGGCGGTTACAGCTGATAACGCCGTCCCGACCGATGGTGCTGTTGCGGAACTGAGCTCCCACCCACCAGTTCCCCCCCCCAGATTAACACTGTTATCTCTGTCAGCAGTGTTGCTTTTGCAAGCCGGTCGTGTCTAGAAGATAACCCCCAAATTGCATCTGTACTCACTATCCTAACCTTAACCATGCGAGGTCAATGTCTAACCTTAACCATCTCGTGAAAGTTTCGCAATTTGTGCTTTACCTTATAGATACAACACTGCGAGCCGCCAGCTCAGCCGTCGCCATGTTAGGAGCCATGTGGAGGCAATAGAAATGCTCCTAATTTCGCATTTATCACCTTAAATATAATCCGTGTTAACATAAAAATATTGATTTAATGCAGCTTTAAATACCAGAGTTGAATTAGTATGCTGACTGCCAAAGTGTTTATGTGCTGTCACTTAAAATGTGCACAGAGATACACAACATAGCTATCATAAAGGTTAAGATGTCTTGTTTACTTGTTGGTTCTTCATTTTTTTTTTTTTTTTTAATGTCCCTTTTGCCAGCTTCTGGCAGCTTCAAAACGCCCCCTTTGGTTCAAGGGACTGAAGCATGAAGACCAAGCGTGAAGTAAAGATGAGAGGAGAGGAAGAGGAGGATACTTATTCGGATGAAAGCATGACATGACATTAAAGAAGTGGGGAGCAAAGAGAGATGGGAGATGAAGGAGAAGAGAGGCCCTGCAGCTCAGGGCCTTTCTACAACATCAAGCCCCGTGTTAGAACCGCTGAGATCACTTTGCAGAGCGGTAACAGCCTCTCCGTGTGTCGTCTCCCGACTTCTGGGAGTTAGACATGCAGCCGTGCACTTATGCAAAGTTAGTCTGTCATCCCCGGCCTGCCAGGGATCCATGCCTGGAGAACACACAGCTATGAAAGTTATCACTCAACAAACCGGTTGTCTCAGCGCCTGCAAAGTTAAATCAAGATCTGTAGTCAAAACCACATTAGTTGAGTCGAAATCAATACTGAAAATAGTCTCTCTACAAGGAAAACTAATGCTTTTGAAGTTAGAAAGAGAAGGAGAGGTGTTTTTATCCAGCGGTGATAAAATCTTTGATGGATGAGGTCAAATACTTCATCAAAGGTCCCCCAGCCTATTTTCCTGGTGTAAATTTAGATCTTTGACAGCCATTACGTGGAGGATTATGTGCTTGTTATCCGTTACTGTGGCCTCATCGAGCGGCGCTGGTCCGATAATCAATGTGGCCGAGCTAGAGAGGCAGACTTTACATATCAATCTGTTCGTCGGCCTGACGGAGAGATGTAACGGTCTGGAGATCTGGCTGTGAGACAGAAGCCAAAGATGAGGCTTTGATCAAATGTTTTTCTCCGGGTGGTTTAGATATGAAAGAGAAAAAGGGCAAAGAAAGGGTTGCGTTCGTTCTAGCAAACAGATTTTTTAGGTCTACATGCAGTCTGATTATTCACTTATTCTCAAAGCTGCAGAAATCTTGTAAAAGATCATTTCTTTACATTATTCATCCTGCCTTCTGACCTGTTCTGCCTCCCGTACTGTTCTTCTTTCTGCAGCAGTGCTTCGTACACACAGTACCTTATTTTCACTTCATTAGCGCAGAATCACAAAGGGAAAGAAAACAAATCAAATATCCCCTTTTGAAAACAGCACAGTCTGAAACAAATGCAGCTAGAAATCACTCTTACCATTTTATTTAGATCCATTTTTATGTAAGTTTGCATGCATATGAGCTTGATTACTCAGATAACCTCTGATGTGATCACATATTTATATTCAAGGAGGTGTGTTAGGATTGAAAAAACAACATTATTATTATTATTATTATTTCTAATAGGGACATGTTATAGATTTGCTCTATCATGACCTTTGCAGAGCTGGGATGTAGACCTGACATGATAATTACATTATCGACTTATCATACAATACATGGACATGACCTTGATCATTTTTGCATCAACATGATGCCAGAATAAACAGCAGGGTTATCTCTACCATTATAAGACTTTGGCATTGCGCAGACATCGTGCATTTTTGTTAACAAGGCCCGAAAATGAATTTTATTGATTGTTTTGGGTGTGCTATTTTATTCATTTTTTATTATTTTATTTTTTGTAATTTTATTTGTGTTTTATTTATTTATTTAGGATATATATTTTTTATTTATGTTGTATTTAATTAGGATATGTTATTTAGGATATTAACATTTTTTTTTAATTATTATTTATATTTTATTATTTAGGATATTTACATTTCTTTTAATTATTATTTATGTTTTATTTATTCAGGATATTTTAATATTTTTTTCATGTTCCAATTCCAAAGTCTGAGTATTATTAAGAATAAAAAGTTCATTGTTCTTTGATTCATTATTATTATGCTGTTATATCATCATTATATCAGTGGCATAAAATGGTCTTTAAATGACAACAGTAGTAGTTATCATGACAGTCCTACTGGGATGCTTTAAAACATGCATTTCCACAAGTGTCTGGATTGTGTTCAGACTGATGCACCAAAAAAGCGAATGTCTCTGGCGGGTGTCATTATGCATCCAGTAAGTGTGGTGAATTTAACTGTCACGCTCAGCCCCCTTTCACCTATTTTGCAGCGATGTTATTTTCTTTGATTGTGTTACCGGTTGTGACAAGCGTAGCGGGGACGTGACACGCTGTAGTGTCACGTTACTCTTCATCACCCGGCAGCGAGTCGCTCGCAGTAGCAGTCAGTCACTCAGTCAGTCAGTCAGTCAGGGGTCACATAAGGACGGGAAGAAGAGAGAGAGAGGGAGGGAGACAGGAGGGGAGGATATTTACGACTCAGACAGTGGCGAGGGTGAGCTGCATCCCAATGTCTGCTCCTTTACTACCTGGCTCAAGACCTCTTAAGGAATAAGCTGGTGCAGAGCATTTGCAGGTAATACAGGTGTGTGAGTGTCTGTGCACCGTCTGTAGCAAAAAACTCATCCACTAGGGAGGTCTTATAGGAGAAATCCATCAAATGGGATTCAGTGTTGAACATCATCTAAATGATGTTCAGTGCATTGAGGTGCTTCGTGATGAAGCACTCTAATTTTCTCTCTTTCTCTCAACGTCTTTCTTCTATTTTTGCTTTAGCTGATTTTGTACCATAACCGCCCACTTCTTAAAATGTGTCAAATGAGGCTTTTGTTAGTTGACAAATGTGTGTCTTCTTTAATGGATTTCGCTGTGGGTGATTGTTAAAACACAGGGGACATCACCGATAAAGTTCCTGTGTGTCTGACGTCAACACTATAATCAAATGTGTCCACTGACGGCGCTCCTCCTTCAATCATTCCAAGTGCTTGATATTCAGTCTGTGGTGTCGTCTTTCCGGTGATATAACAAAGTCTGTCACAGGTTCTTCCCCCCGGGGCTCTGTTACCTGTCTCGCTCTTTGTTCCACTGATTCAATCCCCTGCTGACAGTCTGGCCTTCTCTTGGTTTTAATGACTGTCCAGTGTGACACAGTGAGTCTGGCACCTCTTACAGTGTAAAAAATATACCGGCGCCTGACTTGACTCCCTAAAGACTTGACTTGAGATTTGAGACTTCGTAATTGAGTCTGAGGATTTATGTCACAAAACCGAAGGCTTGAACTTGACTGCTATGAGGATTGACTTACTCCAAACTTGACTCAATAAAGACTTGAGACTTGGGTCCATAAAATGAGGACTCAACTGGTGTTGAGACTTGACTTCACTACTTGAAACTTGACTTTAAAAAAACCTGACTTCAGACTTGAACTCAGGAACTAAATAAGGACTTGAGACTGCTCTTGATTGTTGAGAGATTTGACGCCCTAAAGACTCAAGACTTCCACTCAGGTTGACCTTAACCCACAAAAATGACTTGACGTACTTGAGACTCGACTCCCTGAAGACTTGTCCTGAGATTTAACTTGACTATCTGAGACTTGGCTCAATAAAGAAGAGACTTGGACTCAGGCCAGACTTAAAGTGAACAAAATGAGGACATGAGACTTGACTTGCATTTGACTGCTGTGGAACTTGACTTAATTGAGACTTGACTCTCTAAAGACTTGAAGCTCATGTCACAAAAGTGATGTCTTCAGACATTAGACTTGAATGCCGTGAGACCTGAGACTTAAGACTTGGACTCAAGTGGGACATAAGTCACAAAAAAGACTTGACTTGGATTGGACCACTGTAAGACTTGACTCACTTGAGACTCGACTCCCTAAAGACTTGACTTCAGACTAGAGACTTGGGTTGGAATCGACTTCTTGGAGACTTGAATCAAAACTTGACTACTTCAGATTTGACTCCTTAAAGACTGGACTTGAGACTCGGGTCGGACTTAAGTCAACAAAATGAGGATTTGACACTTGACTTGCCTGAATACTTGACTTCAGACTTTACATTTGGACTCGGGTTGGAATTAACTTACGAAAATAAAGACTTTAACCCTAACTTGGACTTGACTTTTGTGAGATTTGACTCAATAAAGACTTAAGACTTTTATAAATTCGGGTCAGACTGAAGCCACAAAAATTAGGATTCAAGACTTGATTTGGACTTGACTCATTGAGGACATGCCCTGAGACTTCGACTTGAGTTGAACTTAAATCACAAAAAATAAGACTTGAAACCTGACTTGGACTTGACGGCTGTGAAGTCTGACTCAATAAAGACTTAAAACTAAGATAGATTCGGGTTGGACTGAAGTCTTGACAGCTGTGAGACTCACTTGACTTGAAACTTGAAAGCAAAAGCCTCAGTTTCTGACTTGGTAAGATGTTGACATGCACTTTGCTCATAACTTGACTTGAGATGTGACCTGAGACTCGTTCTGACAGAGTTGACACTTGACTTGGACCTGCTCCAAAAGATGTAGAACAGCTCTGAAGTGCACAGGAGGCTCACGCTGTAAAGCGTTCTTGGTGTAAATGGACTCTTACTGCAGCTGTACAAATGGGCAGGGATTGTAGCTGGCCACCATTTATCTCTCTGTCTGTGTCTCACATGTGTTCACACACCCACAGATAGGGATTCGGCCCATGATTCCTCTGATGAATTGCTTTAGTCATTGGTCCTGGCTGTGTGTGTGCGCGCTGAGTAATGAAGAGGCCGGTGATGCTGGTCTCCTCCTCCTCGGTTGCCCCTGAGCACAGGTGCCGTGCTCTTCCTGAGTGGGAGTTCTCCACTGAACCAGTCAGAGATTCATTCATCCTGCGACTGTGACAGCTACAGCACGGTTCTTCATTGCTGAAGTGATGTGAGAGTGAAGCTTAGATTCTGTGTTTTGTGTGAATGTAAATGTATGTAAATTTATAATTAGGGCTGTCAAAGATAACAACATAATAACGCGTTAACGCAAGGTACATTTTGAAAAGATAAAAATGTGTGATTAATTTGCAATTAATCATGAAGAATCCATCGGTACCAACCATGTCATACTAGCTTGTCGCGAAGGAGGATAAATAACTGTAAACTTACGCAAAATTTTGGTGAGAAAAAACTGTCATGGCCATTTTCAAAGGGGTCCCTTGACCTCTGATCGCAAGATATGTGAATGAAAATGGGTTCTATGGGTACCCACGAGTCTCCCCTTTACAGACATGCCCACTTTATGATAATCACATGCAGTTTGGGGCAAGTCATAGTGAACTAAAGAAATAAAAATAACAATCCTGTGAGAACATAGTGACTAACACACTCAGAAAAGTATGTTCCTGTCCTGTGCTGTTCTCTTTACAGACATGCCCACTTTATGATAATCACATGCAGTTTGGGGCAAGTCATAGTCAAGTCAGCACACTGACACACTGACAGCTGTTGTTGCCTGTTGGGCTGCAGTTTGCCATGTTATGATTTGAGCATATCTTTTATGCTAAATGCAGTACCTGTGAGGGTTTCTGGACAATATTTGTCATTGTTTTGTGTTGTTAATTGATTTCCTATAATAAATAAATACATATATTTGCATAAAGCAGCATATTTGCCCACTCCCATGTTGATAAGAGTATTAAATACTTGATAAATCTCCCTTTAAGGTACATTTTGAAAAGATAAAAATGTGTGATTAATTTGCAATTAATCATGATTAATCATGGACAATATATGCATATGTGATTACTGTAAAACTGTAAACTGAGCATTATTATTATTCAAAAATATATGTTGTGATAATTGTTGACATCAATCAATTTAACAAAACATATTGTGATAACATTTTTGGCCATATTGTCCAGCCTTATGTATGACGATGAGCATAAAGGGCTTCAAAGTGAACTAAAGAAATAAAAATAACAATCCTGTGAGAACATAGTGACTAACACACTCAGAAAAGTATGTTCCTGTCCTGTGCTGTTCTCTGTGTTCTCCGTGTTTTCTACATTAATGACTATTGACAGACGCCGCATCTTTACAGCTACACTGTCCTGCTTCCTCAGTACTGACATATGAAATATGTGAACTTGGGGACTATAGCCAAGAAGACATGGATGTGAGCTGACAGCTTGCTCACTGAGCACATTAAATCTATCTGTATAAGCATGATGCTGCATCGTGAGACATATGAACATAAACCTGGAGGCGTTTGTCTTGTTGAAGTTAACTGTTTCATACCTGGAGGTTTGTTTATAGAAGCTCTACTGTCTGTGCATATAGCAGTTGTTGGTTACCTGAACTCTGCTTTTTGATAACATTTGGTCTGAATTTTGTTTCACTTCACTGTTTACTCTGACATTTCGTTCAGGTTTTCTGTTTGGAAGAGGTTGTTGTTTTGACCAGAAAGAGTTACCTTAACAAGAAATTTGGAGATTTAAGATTATATATTTAGTCATTTTACAACAACCTGTACGCTGCATTGGTCTCAACCGCACTGGTCACACTTTTGGTGGCAATTTTCTATCTCTATTTTTTCTAGTAGTAAGCATCCTGAAGTCCTGCGGTAGTTGTTGCCCACTGTGGTGCTGGAGTAGCACCTCTTGTGACTGTAAAGTCCCACGTGTGAGTGGCAGTCTTTATGACACTGTTCGCAGGTGTAGGGGGTTCAAATTGGCTCGGTCCTCGTCTCGTCCCAGTGAAGTAGCTGTTGTTCTTCGAAGCTCTGCAGACCCCTCTGGATTTCAAACATCCAGGTGTCTCTGTGTCAGTGTTGATGGCTTTCAGTTCACGTTTACATACTGTACGTCTTTGTAGCATGATGTTCATTTAGTACATTTAGAGTCAAATAGAGCATAAAGGAGGGGATGCTTTAGGGCGGGGCTACCTTGTGATTGACAGGTCACTACCACGGTGTTGTCCGGTCTGGGAGTTGTCCATGTTTTCGTCTTACAACTTTAACTCTTTCACAGTGTCACTTGTGGTTGCAAAAAAAACTAAACCAACATGGCGAAGGACAAAATGTCAAACTCTAGGCTTCAAAACGGCAGTCCTCAAACCGATGCGTGATGTCACGGTGACTACGTCCACTTCTTATATTCAGTCTATGCCACGGAAACAGCCGTCAATGGGAGCAACACCAGACCTTTTTGATTATCTGAAAAATTTGGCCCAGAGGTCTGGAACCAGGCTACTTTAGCTCTTTACTCTACCGAAACATATTTTTGAATATCAAACACTCACATCCTTTAAGCTAAAGAGATGGCTTTGAAAAGTTTGCGTCTTGCTCCTTCATGTAGGACAGCATCTGTATAGTCAGCTTGGATTTACAACATCAACAAGATTCACAGCGAAAATTGAATAAAATAGTCAGACATATGGGACAAAATCTTAGGGATTATACAACGTCTGATAATAGAGAAATAAAGTAAAAGTTGGTGGCCCTACACCTCACTTTGGTCCACTTGTTCCACGTGCACACTTAAAGGTTTTTTACTCTTCAATGTTTTTGAAGCTACTAATATGTTGACTTACATGCACAGTGTAACAGTGGTTTCCACATGTTTCCTGCTTTTGTGTAACCATGAAGTATAGTAGTGACGGTGACAGGGAGGGTGATGTGTTTCCTCCGGTGGTACTTCACAGTGAACGGCATGCTGGGAGCCTAATGTTCTTTTAATGGCTGGTGTGTTGCTGTACCGCGGGCAGAGCCCGGAGCGGAGTGATGCCGCTGATTGATAACCTGCACATCCTCTGCCAGCCTTCATGACGCAGCACCTAGCAACTCATCCTGCCAGGTTTACCATCCACGGCCACGACTGACAGCGCTCACGCATATACAGCTCACTACAGTGACTCAGCAATATGGCCGCCTTCGGGGATGGAGGGATTAGAAAGCTCTCTGGAAATCTGCTTTGTAGTTCTTGCTGCTTGCATTTAATTTAGGCCGGTTGTTGGATGGAATCGATACTCGTAATCATTCAGTTGTTGTTGTGTATCCTGGCTGCACAATTAAGTTATCAAAGCCCCAGACTCTCTCCTGACTCACTGGTTTTTAACCCTCCCTCTGATGGAAAATGGTTTCATAACAGAATTGTTCACAGCTGTAATCAGTAATCAGCTTCCCTGTTGCACAATAAGCCACAGTCTCACATGATTGGTGCCAACTTGTTTTTGCAAGGTCACCAAGATGGCGCCCCAGAGGTAAAGCCTGAATTACAGCCGCAATCTCCGGCCAGTTTGGGAAGAAACACGTGGACAGAGCAGAAACTGCAGAGCTATCAGAGGACTGTTTGTTGATTTCCATCAAAGAGTAAAACAGCATCAAAGGGAAAAAGGACGCCCTCTGTGTGAGCATGTCCCCTGGGTCGCTGTGGAAGGGCAGGGCTGAGAGAAGTTGGTTTCACACAAGTTGAAATGGAGCTGAGATCACATGAAGCTTTGATGCAATGAATTCAGCGTTGATGTAACCAGACTTTTAAATGATCCACTGTGATCCTACTGTAAATGCTGCAGGATGTTTTTCTTCTTCTTTATACATCAGTAACATCTATGAGCTAGTTATGATGGTGTAGCCAAATGTCTGCTGTAACTGGTGGGTTGTAGCATCATTTTCTATCTATATGGTGCTCTGGTAGGAATGTGCACCCAACATGTTGCACGGATGGACTGTGATACCTTTTTCTGTGTATTGGGGAATGTAGTGATGGATAATTTATGCTTGATTTACAAGTCATATAAATGTAAGGAGGTGTAAAACACAATTAATGACTTTAAAATTTAACTTTTACAGTTTTTATAACATGAAACGCACCTATTTAACAATCAAATCTTTAAATTTATAATAATGGAGCAATAAAGAGGAAGTCAAAATCTGTTAAAATGCAGTTTTTAACTGTCTCATAGGATAGTCAATACCTGTGTTTTTTCAGTTTATGTATATAAAGTAGTGGTTATGTTATGCAAAAATGATAAAATATTTATTTCTTTAGGCATTTTCTTGCAATTATACACTTTTAAATAGATTAATTTAAAAGTTACAATATTTTTTATGTATTTGACAGTGATATATCGGCAAAACAAAAGTATTTTTTTTAAATTACAGAAAATCCTGCTACTTTTATCAGTAATATTTTTACGGTTAGTTTTGTTGAAATTAGCATGCAAAAGCTGTTAAAAACAGATATTTAATGTCTTCCATTTATACAGATTTGTTTTGTTAAAACACATGCCACATATTTTCTTGCAATTATACACTTTTAAATAGATAAATAACAGTATTTGTATGTATTTGACAGTGATATATCGGCATAACAAAAGTGTTTTTGTAAAAATCAAGGGACCCTTTTGAAAATGGCCATGACAGTTTTTCCTCGCCAGAATTTAGCACAAGTTTGGAGCGTTATTTAACCTCCTTTGCGATGAGCTAGCATGACATGGTTGGTACCAATGGATTCCTTTGATTTTATAGTTTTATATGATGCGAAAAAAAAAAATATTGGGGAAAAACTGAAAAAAAAAATAATGTTTTTTTACAGTGTGTATTTTGCTGCATGTATCTCTCCAATTATGTCAAAGCCACAGCTTTCACACTTCACCTCTTTATTTTGTGCTTCCATCTTCAGATAGAAGCTCCTTCCAGTTTATAACAACGAGATAAACCGAAGCGTGAGAGCCGGAGGAAGAAAAAGCATCAGTTAGAGCAGTCGTGATTGGAGGTCCAGTTATCAGTTGACTGTTAGAGCACAACACTGTAGTTCACACCGTCGTCGTCGCCTCCCACACTCCCCTCCTCCTTCTCCTCTCTCGTTATGGAAAAGCTCTCAGGCTGCAGACGCTGTGGGCAAGCAGCCAGCCTGCTGCCACGGCTCCTATACATAACCGCAGAATAGAGGGAAGTCCAAAATTAAAAGCATTGTTATCCCTGCGGCCGGTGGCCGCGGAGAGTCGGAGTGACAGGCTTATTTCATTGTGACGTCCTGGGTGACCTTGGCTTTGGCCTCTATAGTCTGCGCCCCCTCCAGACACACTATTCAGAGCTGCAGTCTGGGACCTTCGGGGACCAGGTCCTGTCAGCAGGACCGGAAACACAAAGCCTGTACCGAGTCCCAGAGAAAAGCAGATTGTTACAGGATTTCTTACTCGTGGTGAGGGAGAATTTCTGTAATTCCAAATCCCCTCCTTTTTTTCCCCCCTGATTCAGTTTGGGCCCCAAAATGTCCTTGTGAATGAATTTGAATATAATGTACTATTAGGGTTGCCATGGTGATGGCTGCCGTCTGTGTGCATGTCAGTTGCCATGCAACTTTTTTTTCCCCCTCTCTAGTAGGAAGCTAGGCTGCTATGTGCAAAGTGCTACGCTCACGATGTAAATCAGAAGAAGAGCTGTGTCTGTATGAGGCATGTTAACATCTGATCTATTATTGATGAAGCCGGTGTTGATGTCTGATGTATGTTGTATGCAATAGAAGGCTATTAGGAGGATCTATTGGCAGAAATGGAATATAATATTAATAAGTATGTTTTCTTTACTGTATATTCACCTGAAAATACGAATCATTGTGTTTTGGTTACCTTAGAATGAGTATATATTAACATATGGAGGGAGTCCTCTTCACGGAGCTGGCCGCCATGTTTCTACAGTAGCCCAGAAAGGACGAAGCAAACACTGACTCTAGATAGGGACATTCACGTTTTTACGTTTTTGCGTCGCCTCCGACACGCTTGGCACACGGAAGAAGCTTCAGTAGGTTGCAATCTGCAACCCACCACTAGATGCCACCAGATCCTACACACTGCTCCTTAAAGAGTAATACATTTACATAATTTTCAATTTGTTTGTTTTTTTGAGGGGGTGGCGGGGGAGTGGATTTAAAATCGCCCCCTATTTCCTTCCCAGTTTAGAATAAACAATTCCTTGCACTGCAGTCCTTGTCACTGCTGACACTATGTTAGCTTGGCGAGGATATAGACATCCTTCTGCCTTTCAGATACACAGGAAGTTGCCTTCTTTTCACTTTCCAGCGAGAACACATGCTGTTCAGAAAGTTCCTCGTCTCCAGGTTCAGACCTTAAAACAGCATTGCATTAAAAAAAAAGACACAGGCGGCTGCATTGGGGAGAGCGTGTTCTTTCAGGTACCAGTGAGAGGATAAAATATGATCCTGGAAGTCAGGTTTGAGTAATACACCCCTGAGGTTGAAAGCTTATCAGAGAGGTTGATCAAAGTAAGCTTAATATTTTTTTGCCAGGAGACTATTTATTAGTCTGAGCTCTTTGTGTGTTGGCACCCTGCTGCGTCCACACAGTGGTCTCATTGAAATGACTGAGGGGGCTGAATTTTGTAATGTAGTAGCAATGTCTGTGTGAACAGACTTAGGGGCTGATCACACCGATACGCATCGCTACAGGCATGGCCGCTTCAAAAACACATTGGCAAAGCGTGTCGGGCAAAACGGCGTGGTGCGACTGTGGAGCGGGACTATGGACGATCAAATGTGATTAATAGAAAAATGGGGTCTCTCTTTCTCTCTCTCTCAAAGACAGTAGCCTACATGAAACTATCACAACATGAGATATGATTCCCTCTAACATACTCTGTAGCTCTCTCACAATCCAGCAGCTAACTAGCTGGCTAGCCCTACCACATCTTCAGCCATCAAAACAGAAAGGAAGTAGTAAAGTAGTAAAGGACGCCTTTTGCTTGATTTGATTGGCTGCCTGGGCCAAGTGTGACATCGACGAGCGCTGCGATTCTGCACCTGGCGCTGAAAAGTTGAGAATATTTGAACTTGTATGCACCTCTAAAAACGCTAGAGAAACGTGCCGTGCCATAGGAACATTTTTTTCGCTGGCGACGTATTTCTAGCGACGCATCTCGGTATGATCAGCCCCTTCACAACAAATCAGACGTTGAGGCAAAAACGCCGGTTCTTCCATTCATTTCAATGTGGGTTGTGCGTTTAAGCTGTGGCGGTGGGTACCGCAGGGGGTGCCGGGAAAAAAAACGCAGCGACCTACAGTGAAAAGATGAAACAGAATCAACTTTTGGACAAACGCAACCAGCCAATCGTGTAACTGGCGATCCAGAGCTGAACAAAGATGTTAATCGTCGTGCAGTCGCTTGAAGTAAGGCTGTATTCACACGAGATCCGGCGGTGCGGCGAAAAAACAAGTTTTTCCATTCATTTTGAATTGGGGTAATGCATTTGGGATGCGGTGGCCACAGGTGGTGCCGAAAAAAACAATGCTGCGTCCTACGGTGGAAAAGTAGAAACACAATCAACTTTTGGAGAAATGCAACCTGACGTCACGCTGCAGTGGCCAGTCACGTAACCGGCGATCCAGAGCCGTACAACCCATCAGCCATGAGGGAACAAAAGATGTTAATCGTTGCAGTTAATGGGCCATTAAAATGTCTCGCCCAGACCTCGCAGCAGCGCCTGATCTTGTGTTGACGCAGCCTAAATGGGCCATTAAAAGTGACACTGCCACACCGCCGCACAACCCTACGGCGAATCTCCGCAATGCCAGATTTGGTGTGAATGCAGCCTTACACCGCCTCCACGCAGGGCCTCCATCCACCCGGTAGGAATCCCTTCAGTCTGAGGTACTGGAATTGAATCCAGGTTTCTGTGTTGGTGTTAAGCGTTGCAGCAACAAAACTGCCAGCAGCTGCCAGTGAACCTGTCATCCTATCTGAGGTTTTGGTAGTGCCGCTACCCTGACTGTCACCTCGTATTATCGTTTACCTGCATGTGTGCACAGAGCTGAACTATGATTCAGCTCCCCTCCAGGAGGCCTGAGCAGCCTGTCTTTTGTCCATGCAGCTTGTCCTCCTTTCTCAACAAAAACCTTGCTCCACTCTGTGGTAACAAGTATCAAATACTCCATGCCACTATCTCTTCTCCCCCCACACCCACCTTCTCCTAACCTCACCCCTTGTGCCCTGCAAATTAAAGAGCGTGTCTATGAGGCTGAGCTGGCCTGGCAGCGCTGATGAGGTGTAATCACCGTGGAGAGGCTCAGCTGCTCTCTTCGCACCCTGCCATTGAGCTCATTAGACCAGGAACATGACGCTAAAAGAAAAATTAAAGCACAGGGAAAGGTGTAAAGCTGCAATGGTACGGAGCTGCTACAGTATCACTGCAGCATTATGGTGTGGCAATATGAGTGGACACGATGATGGGTTTGGGACGGTTGCAGCTAGTGTCATTTCTTCAGAGGTGAAGCTGGGAAAAACTCATTTTCTGCTGCTACTACTGCATTCTTGCAGCCTCGACTCTTTTGCAATTACTCGCACTATATTGCGTCTGAACCCACGCCATTATAGTCAAAGCTGTGTGAGTTAAGAGCGCCGAAGCAGCGAGAAGCTCTGTTTTCATTTTCCGAACACTCGGAACAAGAACAAAATTGTGTGCATTTGTCATTTAAAAGTGCGCCTTGATAACCAATTTAGTTGCCTTATTTTACATTTTCATTCATTTTATTCTTCATTTCTCTGTTGTAATAGTAGAGTGGAGCCAGGAGGAGGCATGGAGAAGTGCTTTGCTAAATTGTCATTTGTTACAATGCTGTGCCCATTAATTCATGCTTTTGATTTTCTCTCAGTAAGAGGCAAACACACCAGAAATCCATTTAAATATCCGGCTATTTTGTGTTGTGCAATTGGCATTACTCATAAGCAAGGATGGATAGATAGATAGATAGATAGATAGATAGATAGATAGATAGATACTCTTAATGTAACCTCCTGAGTTGTATTGTTAACAAGGTTATCAAAACTTGCTAGACAACATCCAGATCATAGACTGTATATAAGACGTAGTCACCGTAACGTCACCCATTGGTTTGTGGACTGCCGTTTTGAAGCCTTGAGTTCGGCATTTTGGCCGTCGCCATCTTGGTATTTTGCAACCAGAAGTGACACGAGGAATAAGACATTTTCAGGCGACCAAAAATGCGTCCATTTCCCATCTACTAACATGGAGGAGGTGGGATTTATGACCTATACTGCAGCCAGCCAGCATGGGGCGATCAAGATTTGTTGGCTTCACTTTTGGAGACCTGTCATGTCGTCCATCTCTCTATACAGCCCATGTTTCCACTGTTAGCGCCAAATAGTATAGAAGCAAAGAGACAAAACTCCGGTGTTTTTTTTTTTCACAACAGCCACTGCTGCCATTTTGGAGTGACGCTTATTAGATTTAGAATATTTTATTGTTCGACACAGGCCATTTCGGTAGAATATGACAATAGATTAGAAATAATTTAGTTTTACTTTTGTATGGCACTTTTTAGACGGACGTTTTACTGGCGGCGCTTTCAGTCCAAAATGGCGGAAGCGTAGCTTTGCTGCTGTGCACTGATGTTGCAATGGAACAATCAATTGACTTTCATTTCTTGGCAATATACGTTCTTTGTTAGCGCTGTTAGCACCGTTAGCTGCGAGCCACTGGCTCAGCTGTCGCCATGTTGAGAGCCGTGCAGAGGCAATACAAATGCTCCCAATTTTGCATTTTGCACCTTTAATATATGTTGCTCAACATTTTCATCCTCATGCTTGGGCATGTTACCTCCACCTTTATTCAATAGATTTTTTACAAAATATCTCTAGATATTCTGTGCTCGCATTGTTCAGATTTACAGCTCCAATTGGTTTACGAGCATTGAAAGGTTGCCACAACGGCAGCAATATAAACAGGATGACTCAGATGTTGTGTTGTTGCCTCCTCAGTCTCCAGAGCGGGGCTCCATTTATGAGAAATAAAGCCTTTATGAAAGGATCAGCACCCTACTACCCTGTGCTTTTGTTGTCTGTCCCTCCTCATCTCACACGTCTCCCACAGAAACACAGGTTGCCTGATACCAGACCTCTCATCCTGGGGGGGCGCAAATCCAATTTCACATGTCACATTCACAACAGATTATTCATGCAGGTAGGGTGAAGGGTGCTTAGGAGTGTGTGTGCGTGTTTGTCGAATACACTTCTTTAGAAGTATGTGTCTGTTTATGTGGACTGTGTGAGTGAGTGGTGTGGGCACGTTTGTTGCCCAAGGGCACTTCCACAAAGGGAGGCGAAAACACACACACATGCACACTCTACTCTGGGGGTGAAAGTAGATGTTTGTGTGAGTGTGTGGTCTTTCATTTAACAGAAGGCCATCAGTGAGTCATTCTCCTAAAGAGCACCCTTGGGTACTCGTCCGGCTGACACACGCGCAGTGGCTGTCTCAGAACAAGGCTTACTGGTCAATGTTTAATGCTCCATAATTGGTTTTACTGACCAGCACCGCCTGCAGGATGCCAGCGCTGATTTGAAGCCCAGCAGCTGAGGGCTGACCACCACCGCACTCCTAGCTGCTCTTTTATTGTGACATTTGAGTTGGGTGTAATTCATATTATCCTCTGTGACTGTTTTCTGGCAGTCATTACAAGGATTAAACTGTCAAGGTTAAGCCGCACAATCTTATCTGCAATCCCTTTCTATGTCTACTCTACTTAAACACACATAATCACAGTATATCACACTGATACTTGACCATGACGGGTGAATGTGATTTTGATACCTGAGTTTCTTCTCTCTGTCTTTACTAGAGAACCATGAGCACTGTGGAGGAGGAACCGGATCACATGATACCATGAAGACAAGCCTGCAGGTCCTGCGCTGCCAGCTGCTGAGTGAGTAGACCAAAGGGGTGGGGGGGGTTGAGGGCATCAACAGGGTGTCCTGGATGATGCTTTTTCTAACCACAAGTCTTACTGCATTCTCTCGCTGGTCCGTCGTGCGCATAGTGACCAACCTTGAGACCTTCAGAGACTTTGTTTCCTGCATTCTGGTGACTTTTAAAGAATGAAAATTGCAAAATAATTATAATTACAAAGTACACTACAACAGCAACTTTATGTTTAATAGCCTACTTTTAATTTTACTTTTAATTCTCAGGAACGAATACAGAGTAATTGACCTCATCGGTTTTCCTTCATTCACTCATTCATTCATTTTCTGCCCCTGCTTGAGTAGGCCTACTCTCCATTTCTCTCTCCGTCTCTCACTCACTGAAGGTCCTTTCAGATACAACGCAAAAATGGCACCACTGTGCTCTGAAACCCGTTATTATTTCCGATGGCTTGCGCCACACCACACCGGTTTTTCGCTGCATCGAGCAAAGCCCAACTTTGGGTGCAGCGCCAATGTGCGCAGCTCAAACCGAGAGCAGCTTTCTTCCCCGAGGAAACAACATAAGGTGTAGCTGTAATGTTGTCCAGGAGGAGGAAACAGTAGGGCTTTTACACGCTGTACAGAGCCAGAAACAGGTTGAGATAATGAAAAGGAAAAAAAGGCGTGAAAATTTGTCATAACTCAGGAGAAATGCGGAAGAATTGTGACCCCGAGAGGAAACTAGGAGAGGGCATCTCCCGGGAAATTTGGGAGGGTTGGCAAGTATGGTCGTGCATGAATGAAAAAATATTCCTTTATTGCTGGAGACCCTGATGAATGTCTTCAGGGAACCTGTAGATATCAAATGCTGTATACACAGTGCTATAGTTCTTCTTATAGTTTGAGTCTGTGCTGCTTTAAATTCAGAGGACAGGATCAAGGCTCTGTACAGAGCTCTGGCAGGCTACCAGCGAAGAATGTCACATGAATATGGAGCATGGAGGTCAGACTGGGACCCACCAGGCTCCTGGACAGTTAGCCAAACAGGCTGATGATATCTGGTATGCACCCCCGAGCTCCACCTCAGGCCAGCGGAGCCAAAGGCTGTCTGACAAATCTGCCCTAATCCCTCAGAAGTGATAAACTCGGACTGGACTGCTGTGAGTGAAGTGCTTTAAGCTGCAGCAGAGGTGGAGCGAGGTCACACTGCAGATATAAAGAAGGGGAATCAAAACTGCGGTCTAGCTTCGTATACAGTTTATATTAAAGGTACAGTGTGTAGGATCTGGCGGCATCTATCGGTGAGGTTGCAGATTGCAACCTCCTGAAGCCTCTCTGTGTGCCAAAATTTAGTGTAAGGTTGGAGCGTTATTTAAGCTACTATGACATGGTTGGTACCAATGGATTCCTTAGGTTTATACCAGTATCTTCACTCTAGATCCGGTCTTTAAAAGACTCTCTTTTGCTTTCAGTTGGAAGCCTGAGTTTCCTCGGGCACATTACACTTCCATCAGGGTTGCCTCTTTACAGTGTGCAGAGCTGAAAGGCCCACCTGAGATCTCTGTCTCCCTGCTATACAGAGACATTTCTTATTTCTCTCTCTGTACCAGCCATCTGCAGGAGACAGATGTGCCTTAACAGGCTGCAGGCAAGAGAAGAGATGCTGCAGATAGAGGAGAACTAAGACGGATGATCCCGCATCATGACAGGTGACAGATCAGGAAGAGTTTTCCTCTGTGTTTTTCTGTCTTTTGCCCCCCGTGTACTTATACGAGCATATTGTGATGACATAATACACCCGAAACAATGCAGAGAACTTGCTTGTTATTAGCAAATTAGGTTGTGTCTGGCAGCTCAGTCTTTGACGCAAAGCCTGACAAGTGAGGCTTGCAAATGGTGTTTTGAAGTTAGCTCCTTGAAAGACCAGTTTGTGTGAAGTGTAAATGAGTACACAAGGCTTGAGTGATCCTCCCAATCTGACTTTGTCTTGTCTCGTATGATTAAAGTGTGTTGTTGCAACAGTTTGTGGTCTTTTTAAAGCTGCCAGCCACATGTTGAAATGCTCTGTAAAGGGGAAAATATTGGCGGTGTCTGTGACTTTAATGGAGGCCTGCAATTCCGTGTTCTCCCCAGATTCCAGACAACTTCCTGTTTAACGTTTCTCTTTCCTGTTAGATCCTTTGTCGCTGTCACAGTCGCGGTCGCTAAATCATCATCCCAGAAAACAGCACAAGCAGTCTTTGTTGTTCTTGTTTTCGAATTCTCCCTCCGCCTGATTCTCAGATAAACACGTCTCTGTTCAAAGCCGCCGTAACCCCGACAAACAATTTGCGGAGCATTCAAACAGGAAGCCATTATCCTGTTACGAAAGCTTGTCCCTCTTATCTCGGGGCGCACATCTGTAGCGCCCTCCCCGCTCCGCCTCTCCACCACTCCGCCCAATCCAGTCCTCCTCCACTAGGACGGTTCCAGCGGGTCAGAGGATGTGCCCTATCTGTCTGTTTCCCCCCACGGGACCGACACTCTCCCCAGAATGGCAGACGAACACACCCAGGAGCAAACCAAAGGAATGTGTCTGTTTGTGCTACTGTAAAGAGATGACACTATATTCATACACCCAGGACACGTATACGCCTCTGCATGAGGATGAACTCCAGATGGATCTGTCTTTGTGTTTGTGAAGTGTTAAATGAAGAAACTTGGTATTGTCAATTGAGAAGGGCTACATTCATGAAAGATGAGTGTGCTCATACAACGTCACCGAACAGGAAGGAAAAGCATTTGTTTCCTTTTAGGGTGAAATGGATGAGAACACCTGACTCATCCAGTCTTTATAGCCTTACACTTCTACTTATTGAGTTTTTTCTTTACAACCTTAACCTTAACCTTAACTGAAAAGTCTTGTGTTCAAATATGCGTGTACTGAGAATGACACATCCTATTTATTGTTTCAGTAACAGTGACAGGATGAAGAGGAGGAGGATTAGTAGTTGTAGTAGTAAGACCAGTGCCTACGCATACGTTTACGGGGGCTCAAGCCCCAGCAGTGGTGGAAAGTACATTTATTCAAGTACTATACTTAAAGGGTAACTGTGGTATTTTTAACCTGGAACCTATTTTCCCATGTTTTTGTGTCTAAGTGACTAATGGGGAAAACATTTTTTTGAAATTGGTCCAGTATTGAGGGAGAACGCTGTAGCCAGCAGCCGCAAAAAGAGCTGTGAGGCCAAGTGAGCAGCGTCAATGTAACGTTACGTCCACTAAAAGTGCTTGTTTTGGCCACTCACAGGCTCAGATTGCTATTATAAGTGTCTGACAACATTATAGAAAGGACCCTACATAGAAATAAATAGTTTTTCTTACCTTTCACTTGATCCGGTCTGTTTGTTATTTTGTCCCAGTCCAGCTCAAAGAGAAGTCTCGTTGTGAAATCTGATTATCCGTGTATTCTGGCTCAAATAAATACGGGCGGCCATCAAATTCAAAGACCTCATCCACATTGTCGAAATCATCTAAATATTCAGCCATGACATTAAAAATCTTTTAGATAACACTAAGCTGCGCTTTCTGTACTCCAACACAACAAACTACCCGGTTGGCACTCACGTTTCCACCATGGATGTATTCCACTATTCCACCGTTGTCTTCCAGTATTGCTATTAGTTGTGTAATTATGGCACAGGTAGTAGTAGTGCTATAGTACTGTAGTAGTGCTGTTGGTCTATTGAAGTGAGTCAGGGCCGATAGCGCTCTGTCCAGGCGTGATAATCCAATCTTACCAGCAGTTAGTCAGACAGCTCACCGGCTGATAAAAGGTTTTGTCCGCCTGAAGCTGATGGATCTGATCGGTTTCTGTGGCTCGGTCTGACGGCACGTCAAAGCTTTAAATTAAAGGTTTGGACTTTACCTTCAACAAAACTCCCCATTTAAGGCTTATGATGGCTTTGATTCGGGTCTGTCAGCCTTTATCCTGGAAAGTGAGATATGAATTCATTTAGTATGAGGGAGTGGAGCCGCGGTGTGTGTGTGTGCCGGTATGATGTGATAAAAGCTCATTGGTATTCTGATGAGCGCCGTAGATAAAGCCTTCTCCATTTGCCCCGAGGGATTTGGGGGGAATCCCATGGAGGTTTGTCCGCCGCTGAGGAGTGGTTGTGATTAACATAAACGAGGCTAAATGTGATCCATGGAGGGCCGGCTGGGTGGTGAGGAGGACATCTTTAATTATTGGTTATGGTTCGATGCCCTGGGGCCTCCAAACTAGCAGTAATGTATGTTTATCCTATTAGATAATGAGGTGGACTACAGCGATTCCCTTTAGTTCTTGTGCATTTACGTCTCAGGCGATCATGATTTTATTACAGTGATAGCGTAGTTTTGCTCAAGGACACGTTGACATAGTTGTTGATAGACACTTACTGATTATATTTATTATTCAAACACCTTCGATCTAGTTTCATATGTCAAGCAGATCCTAAATAAACCTTTGCAGATGCTGGAAAAGCTGACAAAAGTTTGTAGTACATTTTAGAAAAAAGTGGTTTGATCGCATGAAGGTCTTCATGCAGGCTTTGTTAGATACCTTTTGATGAGGACCGTAAGTATCATTGAGGAGGTTGTAGCGACCTTGAGGCAGTTAATATTCTACAATTAAAAACCTACTTTTAGGTCAGCAAAACATTAAATATACAAAAGGATTCAGTATTTCTCTACTAGTATTTTATTTCTGGTTGTGGACAGAGTTCTTTTAATCAGTTACACCTTCATGCTGGGAAATAAATTTGTAGAAACTATAAATGAACGATTAACTCAGATTAATTAATAGTAATACTGTAGATCTTTTGTCTGTTTCTGCTTTCAGGTTAGAAAAATGTTATCAAATAACAGCACTGACTCACCTGAAAATGATTATGGTAAAATGGAGCTATTAAGTGGTAAAACCTCCACCTACGTGGGATGACAAGTTACCAAAACTGTCCATAAATCAAGATACTTCTGACTGATGTAAGATTTGGAAGATTTCAAATATCTGCTGTGGAGTGCTGCAGGGAAGACGTATTTTTGTAGGCCAACCAGGAAGTTAGCATCGCCCTGGTTCCATCGACAAAAAGCCAATGACATTTTTCCACTGGGTTTTGGATTATTGTGGAAAATAAACTGTGTTTGAAACACACGTTTATGTTCAGCAAGATAATCTCCACAAATGAACACCACTTTTAGGATTTTTGAAGTGTCGATGCAATCGCCAGAAGTAAAAAGCTAACGTTAGGCCATAAACGAACTACACCACGGTCGAATGAGCGAGTAGTCTCATTTAGCCGCTTGTTAGCAACCGCCTCTTTTAAGACGCATAACGGCTTAAAAATTCACGAATGGGGTATTTATTGATGTATTTAAAAACCCATTCAAAAAACCCATTGACTTCCAGACGAGGGAACCAGAAGTGCTAAAATGCCAACTCATTTCCAGGTTTTAGGACTCTTTCCTGTAGCACTCTATTACTACTACTCTATACATTTTTTAAACATAAAACACGCACTATCTGGACTATCTGCATCTATCTGCACTACCTGCAACCACCTCTTCTAGCCACTGGTGCACTTTAAACTTTAAACTTACTTTACACTACATCCCATATACCATTTTATAGACTGTACATATTACATCTATTTATGGTACACTACATTTTTTATTGACGGACGGTACACGCTATGTCCATTCACTATGATCATTCACTATTTATATTCTGTATCTCTATTTGTTGTTTTTATAATGTTTTGTACACCTGTACCTCTGTACCTGCGCTTTGCTGCTTTGACACCTGAATTTCCCCCCAGGGATTAATAAAGGTTCATCTTATCTTATTACATGCTTTGCCGTGAGACTGGGCTGGAATAAGAGTGGTCCTATAGGACCAAACCCTGCTGGGGGTCACCCTTTATTACTTAGAACAGAAGAAAGCATCCTGCTTTCATAATCGATGCAGGCAAGCTGGAATGACGACAACTGGAATGGTAAACCTGCATCACTTCGTCTGCAGTTGCATAAAACCAGCTCCACATACTTGCATTTAGGGTACTGGGACATCCTGTCTCTCTGCATTTCTCTCAGGTTGTTCAAGAAGACAGTAACATCAGTTCTCATGAGAAAACGAGGGGCATGGCGCTCCCCTCTCTGTCCCTCTTCCTCTCTCCACCTCCAGCTTTGGTATAAAAATGGACTGAATTTCACATCTTGCACTTCACTCCTTTTCTTCTGCTTGCAGTCTGACTGAGGAAGGACATTCAACCCTGTAAGTATTCTTTTATACTGATGGATGGATTCAGACATTTCTGTGTTTAATGCATGATGGAGTCATTGCAGTTAACTGTTAAATGTCCATCTATCCATCCATCCATTTCCATGCACAACTTTATATTTTGAATAATTTATGTTGCCACTTAGAAAAGCCACAAACTCACGCTCGACTCTTGTTTGCTGATTTTTCATCAGCTTTTAACACCATGCAGCCTTATCTTCTAACAGAAAGAATGATCTGTGATTTTAACTTGCCTCATCAGTTTGCACTGTGGATTATTGACTGTCCGATGGACAGAACGCAGAGGTCGCCTCTGGATGGCCATTTGTCAGACTCCCGAAACACATCAGGCACGCTACCAGGGTATGTTCTCTCCCCCCTCCTCTTCATCATGTTTACTGATGCTTGCAGGAGCTCTCAGGAGGGCAGCTATCTGATCACATTTTCTGACGATACAGCCCTGCTATCCCTCCTCTAGGGTCCAGTGTCAGACCATGGAAAGGCTCTATACCGATTTTATCTCCTGGTGTTAGAATAACTTTTTAGATTTAAATGTATCTAAAACCAAGGAGCTGATCTTTGATTTTAGACGGAAGCGAGAATCAGCCAAGGAGTGCATGATTCATAATGAAAATGTAGAAATTGTAAGATCTTACAAGTACTTGGGCACGTATTTGGTTGAAATTAAGATTATGAATGGTGCAGAAGACTTATTGTGGGTATAAACTAAAGTAAGGGGAAAAATAACTACTATTCAGTAAAATGGAAAAGAATCTCTGGTGATATACAAATGAAATGGCAAATGTGTTTTATATGGATTCAACACAGACTTTCTTTTTATTGCAGAAACTTGAGCAAGAACTCCTTGTCCAAAGATGAGGAGCTCCGCAGGGGAGACTCTGGTGTCCGACAACGGGAAGTTTAAGGCTGTCTTCCAGGTGAGTAACTCAGAATATTTATGCACTCCAGATATTTATCAGGATGCATGATACATGAGCACCAACCTGTGGACAAGTTAATGCAGAAGTACGAGAAAAAGTGTTTCGAAATGCACATCCTGATAACAGTCAAACGTTTCTTTTTCTGCCTGCAGGAGGATGGTAACTTTGTCCTCTATAGCTGGACGCCTTTGTGGGCTTCAGACACTAGTGGAACAGACGCTATCCGCCTGCGCATGCAGGCTGACTGCAACCTGGTCATGTACAACGGGAGTAGCGAACCCAGGTGGCACACAAACTCTGTCAGAGGCGACTGCAACATGTGCTGCCTTCACCTGTCTGAGGAAGGCAGACTGGAGGTGCAGGAGGAGGGTTATGTGGTTTGGAACTCTGATAGAGACAATGGCAAGAAGTGATTCATTGTATGTGAAAGTCATGTTTGGATGTCAGCTTGAGTCACCAGTAAACCTGCCTGCTGTGTAATCTGGCATCAAATAAAAGCAATTTTTTACAATGCATGAATTCGTTTCTTCCCTCTCTTTGTAGTGAGCTATAATCAGGATAAAGTGTGTCTCTGTATCTCAGCTCCTTGTGAATGAACAACTCTTTTACTTAAAGGGACTATTTGTAACTTTCAGAAATGCTTCTTAACAGCGACACCTGTGGCTGTGAAATCAACGAAAGTCAGTGTCGGGCTCGTGCTTGTGCTCGCTCTACATAGACATGAGCGAGCATCGCTCAAAACAGTGAGGCGACACACGTCAGCTAAAACCACAATATCACTCTATATTTCAGCTGCTTGGCAGTAATGTTAGCTGACCAGACGAAGGTCTCTCCATGAATCACTGCTGATACTGTGTTTGCTTCTCCTGCCTCAGCGCAGGCTGAGGCAGCGGGACTCCGCAGCGAGAAACTCGTCTCCCTCCGCCCGCAGCCGGAGAGAGCAGGGAGACACCGGCACCCGGTCGGTAACGAGACAACAACGTTTCTCTCTGCAGAGTCCCGTCACTTCACAAGACACGGAAAACCTCTGTTGGTCTGGAGGAGCTGCAGCATTTATTTCTGCACAAACGTCCACTGTACATTCACTAGATATTCTCAGAGCTAAACTAACTCTTCTGCAGTGTGGAGTGAGCGCGCGTTC